>OVAN01006224.1:0-21723 GCA_900406275.1 Anastatica hierochuntica | reverse complement strand
TGGGATTATAAGATCATGGTTTATAAAAATTTTAATGTGTTTTTATTGGAACCTAGAAAAAAAAATACTTGGAAAGCATAAAGAAAGAAAAAAAGATTGTAAGTAAAGTCTAGGAACTTTCACTATAAAACTTCAACAATTCTCTTATATTTGAAACATACTAAGTGAAATTAAATTAGACAAAAATTCAAAATATAGATCATACAACACTCGAAAAAATAAAACTATATCGAAATGTAATATGCTACGCGCGGGGTATTTTGATACATTTCCTTTGAAAATTCTTTGGATTTTAATATTGTTATTTCAAATACAATATATGGTTTACAATATATTTTATATAACTTATATATTTGCAATGTGCCAAAAATACATGGTGATCAAATTTTAGAGGTGTTGTATTTTAGTTTTTAATTTTTCGGGTAAAAAGTATAACATGAATTAAAATTATTATTGTAAACTTTTGGGAAATCATTTTTCATGATTTTATTTTTGTAAACTTTTCTCCTCCGAACTGGATAACCCGTTACGGAGTGACTTTCTGATTATTGCGTGATTGTTAAAAAAAGACCTTTGAGAAATACAACAGACTAATGATAGTAGTGTAAACATTTAATATTGATGGAACATACACACATATATGTTACAGTGTTACCTGCATTATTCTTTGATTATATAATCGTTTGTATTTGATTAATGAGTTTATCATGGTCACAGATTTACTATATTTTGATTTTGTGGTGTTTTTAAGAAAATTGAAGAAATGTTTATAACGCAGTTAAGAATAGGGTAGAGTTGGGCATAATACTCAAACCCGAATACCCAAACCGACCCGAAAAAGTAGAACCGAACCCGAACCCGTACCGGAACCGAGCAATCTATATTCCTAGTTAAGAATATAGCCATCTAAATTTGAAAGTAGATATGAATTTTTATTAGTGAACTATAAAGACATTTTGTCATTATTTCATGATTCCCGAAATTAGCTAACACTTTAAATTCTTATCTTGTTTAGTTCGGATATATATATACACACACGTATACGATTGTCTTTCTAAGAAAAAGTTTTAAAAAATTAATTTGTAACATTTAAGTTCAAAATGTTTTGCTGAGTTGTTAAGTTGGTTTGTGTTCATGAGTTATGTTGATGATGTGTCAAGAATTTAAAAGATTTTAAAATGCTTAGGTGGATAGCTTGAGGGATCTAGAATAGACCCTTTTAATTAGTTATTAGACACAAATTTTGTTATGGATTTTAAATATTACCTGAAAATTCTCGATAATATGACATGAATATTTACCCAATGGTCCTGTGCGAATCATTTTGCCTCCTCTTTTAAGGACCAACTGGAAATTCAAACTTAAGATATTCTAAGACATTTGTTAATCTGGTGGTGTGGGGGAAAATTTGGAAAACGAATATGCAAAAAGAGATTATTGTCTTAAGATTAAGTTGTGTCTTATAGACATCAGCTCGCTTGTTTATATACGGATTTTATATACAGACTCCATTAACGTAATAGAAAAGCAATAAAAAATCATAAACCAAGTAGAAAACCAAACACGTATTTAGCAAAGGTAAAATAATGTGGACCAATATTAGTATATCTCAATAGAATATGAAAATTTAAAAATTTTGAAAAGATTGTGCAATTTAAACTCAAGACAGTTTTAAACTCTCTCAAGTTTGAACCAATGTGTCGTATGCAATTGTAGCATCCTTTAGTAATATGAAAACCTACTCAAATTTTTTTTTATTTTTTGCTTACTCGTCACTACTTAACTTACACAATCTAAACTAAAACATTGAAAGTGCAAAGAGATGGCAGAGAATACAAAGTGATATGAACAAAATTAAATGAATAGTCCATCAATATTAATATAACTCTACATATTGTGAAATTGCAGACAAATGCCTCATTTTTCCCATGAGTTTAATGAATGGATTCATCAGACTCGTCATCTAATATTGTTCATCAATGAGGAACTCGGTAAAGTCCAACAAACCAAAGAGCGAATGCAAATATACAAAAAGGATTCGCGATCGAAATCAAAAACCCAAACGGTGACAGGAAAAAGAAGTCGAATCATTTATGGACTTAGTCATAGATATACCTTACATCATTGGCTCATTGATTCTTCTGGATATTCACCTGGAAGCACTAAAACACAAAAAATTTTCTATTGTTCTCCTATAAACTTTTTTTGTTTTACTTTCTCACATATATGCTCAATTTAGATCTATTAACTCAATGTCTTACTCAACTTTGAAAATGAGAGTAGATGGGAGATTAGTTTGAAGACAACATCAGCGTTGGCAAGCCATAAAAAATTATGCAAAATCAATGGAAACTTCTCGGAGAAAACCGACTTCGAATAATCCTGAAGCATAATTGGAGCTCATAAAACGTCTTCTTCTTTGTTTTCAAAAGAAATCGAAAAAGAAGTATATAATTTTGATAAAGTCACTCACTATTGCAACAACAGAATGGTAAATCTTCATACGAATAATCCAGTTTGTGATTGCTTGATAATCTTCACAGAGACATAAACTGGATTGTCCCATGAACAAATCCCTTCCTTAACCTGATTTTTCTCCAGCTTGAATGTTGGCTTCAGAACATAAGCTCGAACACATGAAATCATCAAAGCAGTTTTGTTCAATTTTGGTACCTTCAATAAAAAGTAACATTTTTTTATTTCACTTTCATACACAAAACAAATCTTGAGACTTCACAAATCTATGACTATATAGTTGGTATAACACATTTTCTGATTTTTATAGAGAGAATGTAGATCAATGGGTTCTCGAGATTTTAAGAGACAAAGAACACACACCTGATTAGCTTGAACCTGAAGCTTGAAAACATCCTTGATCTCATTCTTGTCGGTCCTCCATGACTTAAACACTGTTTCTATAAAGAACTAAAACCCGAGTTGGAGAGGGAGACGAACAATTATGAAAAGCCCTTTACGTTCTGAAGAAAGTGATGAGACGCAGATTTCTTAATCGATGAGAGAGGCAACAGAGTCAAGGTGGCATATTGTGCCAGAATGTTGAAATGCTGAGGTGGCAGCGTCTCAAAGTAGTTTTTTTGAGAATGGCGAGGGTTCTGCTTTGTGAAAACTGATCATAGCGTCTTCGGGTGAAAGTTTTCTTTGAGGATGGGTTATGTAAGCGGTGAAGGTTTGGTTGGTGGAGAAGAGTTTTTTATATAGGGTAGCGAGGGTATGACGCGGTTGATGGAAGAGGAGATAGTGGGCGATTGCGTGAATGCAGATTAAATGACATCAATCAATACAGGACGTAACAAAGAAGGGGTGGGGAGATGAAGAGGGAGGAGGAAGACGATGGATCAGGTTAGGATTCTTTAGAAGAGGAATGGGTTCATCGTTGGTTTGTTCTGAGCAGTGAGAGTTTGGGCCAACATCATATTATAAGCGTCTTTTTCGTTTCTGCATAGATTGCGCCGAACACAGTTAATGGGCCGAACACAGTTAATAAGAAGCAGACTATTTGATGTTTTAGAGGTTGAAGGAAGGAATGCTTCAAAACGGCGTGTAGTTTTTTGAAATAACGGGGAGGCGTTCAAAGCTGACGTGGCAGAAGAGGAGGCTTTAGTGGGAGTCTTATGTGGACAACTTAAAATGTACTAGAATTAGCTATTTTTAATTAGTTAGATTATAGCATGGCGACATCGGAGTTGAATATTTTCATATTTACTCATCAACTAAATCAAGCCCTTTAAAGTGGAGTAGCATATAAAAATGATTTAAAATATACTTTCTCTCATCCATTATATAAGTATTTTAAGATAAAAAAAAAGAATTTTAAAAATTATGTCTTTTTATATTAAAAAATATTATGTATATATAAACAAACTTAATTTAACCAATAAAAAAATATTGTAATACCCGACCCTATAAAGGCCCAAACCCTAAAACCACCTAAACCGAACCACCCGACCCCAAATCGTAACCCACCCGATGACCCGACCCGAGACCCCCCCCTTTTCAAACCATCTCTCCCTCTCGACCTAACCCTAGAAGCAGCAAAAGAAAAAAAAAGAAACGAGAGAGAGGAGGCGGAGAGTCGAGTCGCCGCGGAGAAGAGAGAGAGAAGAGAGAGGAGTGTGCCGCCGACGAAGAGAGAGAGAAGAAGAAGGAGATGGTGGTGATGGTGTCGAGAGTTTGCAGAGGATGGGAGAGAAGAGAGAAAGCCGCAGGAGCGGAGAAACCACAAGAGGTGGCGATCGGAGGAGGAGAGAGAGAGAGAGACGGCGCCGTGATCATGGAGGAGGGTGTCGTGATGATGGAGGGTAGCCGGAGAAGCCAAAGCGGCGTCGTGGTGGTCTCGGAAAACGGATCCGAGAAGGTGAAGGGTCAGATCGGGGAGGTTTTGGTGTTGGGAAAGGCTAGGGAGGCTGGAGGAAGCGTCGTGGTGGTCGGGGGAGACGAGGCGACGTCAGAGAAGGGTGAAGCGGCGGTGAACGTGGGAGAGAAGCCACGGTTCGAGGGTTTCGAGGGTTTCGAGGTGAGAAGCGGTGTGATCGCGGTTCCCAGCGGTGTCATGGCGGTGATCGGAGGCTCTGGCGGTGAAGTAGAGACTCCGAAGATGATGATCGGCAGAGGAGGAGGCGTGATCGGAGCCGGAGCAGATGATGGTGGTTTGGGTTTGGGGAAAACCCTAGGAGGCGGTGGTGACTTACGACGCAAGTCAGTGGGTGGTGGAGAGGTTAGGTTTTTCGGTTTCTTGGGAAAGAAGGAAACCGCGAATATCGAACCGGAAACCAATTCAGTCCAAATCGGGGAGTTAACCAGATCAGAGAATCAAACCAAGGAGTCAAACCAAACTGAAGAAGCAACCAGATCAGAGAACCAGACTGGGGGAGATAAACAGGAAGATGGAGTTGCAATATTCTGCTGAGCTACCATGCATCAATGTTGGGAAGCCGAAACGGAAGATTCCCGAAAGCGGTCCAGAGAAGAATCGATAGAAGCAGAAGAGTCGCTCAAAGCCGCAAAGAAGGCGCTAGCTTCAAGTGCGGTGAATTCGGGCACATGGCGAGAGAGTGTCCACCAGGCGAAGTCTTCCGGAACCAGTGCTGGTGAAGAAGACCGGAATCCGGAAGACGCAGTTCAGGAGTGTTCCACCTCGGTAAGCTCCTTGCCTTTCAAAACTTTCCATTTTTAGAACTTTCCTGAAATGACAGATTTCCATTTTTAGAAAGTTTCCACTTTTGGAAAGTTTTCTTTTTTGGAAAGTTTCCTTTTTAGGGCAGGTTTCCCTTTTCAGTAAGTTTCCTTTTTAGGAAGTTTCCTATTAGGGTAGCTACTATTTATAGCAGGATTCTATAAATAGAAAGTTTCCTTTTTAGGTAGGATTTCCGGTTTAGAGGACTAACCAGTTTTCCTTTCAGTGTTCATCTTCTTCCGAGGGAGGAGCTGCTTGGGGTAATCAAGGGGGAGGTTTCGGTTCAGGTGAGAAGGAGGTTGGCGAAGGGCCGAGTCGGAGAAAGCAGAACGATATCGAGGATTCCAGCGAAGTCTCGGTGATGGGAGTGGAGATTGTTGACCACGGTAGCTATCAGACCATTAGGCCAAGGTGAGGAGTTCCCGCCGTCGTTCTCATTCGTTATTCGGTTAATTTCTCTAGCCTAGGTCTAATTTTCAGCCAGTGTCGAGCTATAAGTCTCGGCACAAATAGTTAAATGTAGTATGTATTGTAAGTCATAATGACATATATGCCTAAGTGCAATTATGTGAAATGGGTCGCTAAGTCGAGCCTAGGATAGAGAGTCTGTGCTAACCTAAGTCCTAAAAGGAATAGGTTGAGAATTTTACTAAAGAAAGATAGGACTAGGATAATTGGTGATTTGCTAGTTATTTGGTTAGTCCCTACGGCAGGCGCGGAGTCTACTGTAGGTTGTGATGTGGTCAAGCGGGTCGGTTGCGGCTATCTCAACGCTAGGGGGTGGAACTCCGATCGCAAGGAGGGAAGCCTCGGGGTAAGATGCGCCGTAGGAGGCATACCCCAATACGAGTGAGACTAGCCGGATGAGGCACACTCGGTTGTGTCCATGTCAGTAGAGCGGTGGCGGATGCTGTGAGGACGCTGACATCATTGAATGGTTCGACATCAGATGAGCTATGTAAACAAAAGGGTTGATGTTAGGTTACGTCCGAAGTTGCGGACTCACAAGAGGTGAGTTCTGGGCGAGGGGGCGTGTTGGGGGTAGTGTGCAACCAAAGTCCATAGGGCCCTTGTATGCTAGATGTCTAGGAAACACGTTTTAAATGTTAAAAAGGAAATGTCTAAAGAGTCAGAGCGGACTAAAAAGGTTTTCGTCTGGTAGTTGCTTGTATGACACGTTAGGTGTCTCTCTTTGCTTACTGTGGGGTGGGGTTAGGCCTAGTCTAGCGGGGTTAATCGGGTAGCGGGTGAAGCGGAGTCGGGTTCGTCTTCACTGAGTGACTCGTTTGAAAAGTCACTCACCCCTCTCTCTTTCTTTCCTTTCTCTTGGTGTTTCTGCAGGTCACAGTTAGAAGCGAAAAATTGTTGACCGGTTGGTGAAATTTGCTCCGGTTTTGACGATACCATTTGAAGAAATTCTGGTACCTTTGGATCGGAGTTGTTACAAATATTTTCGGTTATAGTTGGATTAAATAAATTAAAGATTTATATAGATATTCCAAAAGAATTTATAAAATGAAATAAAAATAAACTCTTAAAAAACTTATAAAATAGAAATAAATACTGTATTTAACTTTAGCTAAATCTGTAAGTGGAGAAGACATGTTCGGTTAATGTTACCAAAAAGCAAAAGTGGTTAGTAATAACTAATAAGTAAAGAGACTTGTGGACTTCTGTTACATGGGCATCAAATGCTGTCGGAAATACTATTTTTTATTTACATTTGTTCTGGTCAAAATACTACTTTTTCTTTTAAAAATTTATCGGTTAAAAACCAATGCCATTCATTAAAGGCTTTTTACACCAAAAGGCAAAATATAGCCATTGAATTATTCTAGTTTCTAGTTACCAAATCTAAGTGGGATCCTCGTGGATCTAACACTAACGTTCATTTATTTCACTCTTAAGAGAAACAGTTGTGTAGTGGCCAGCTAGTAGCTAGTTTAAAGAAGAAACAAGAGATGAATATTTAGTATTAGTATCATAACCATATTTTAGATTACACGAATTTTTTTTTTCCGGCAGATTACACGAAATTAAACGTTACAAGTTGTAACTTACATCAACCAAACCATGTAAAATACTAATTAAGTAGTCGCGGGCTGTTACAAAATTTTCTCACAGCCACTTCAACTCTTCACTTCTCTCTCCCCCCTTTTCCCCATTTATAAAACTCAAAATTAAACACACCAAAGACATAAAAGAAAAAGAAAAAGAAAACACACAAAAGTCAAATATACTATTCTCCACCACAAACTTTCACTCCTTTCAATATATAAAATTTTGAAAAAAGAAGAAGCGAAATTAGCGGAGAGTTTTTCTTGAAACTCGTTTTTAAACCCTAAAGTTCTTCCCGACAAAGGTTTGACCAAACTGCCAGTTAGAAGGAACAATGTTCCATGAAGTTGAGGTTCTACGGTCACTGCCTGTGACACGGAAAGAAAGTGACTGACCAACCAAAACTGCATTAGATTGCCAGTTTTGTCCCCAGTTTCTGCTTAAACTCATCCAACCAGTTCGTGAGCCTTTCACACTCGTCCTCACGATGTCTCCTGCTCCGGCCACGTTTGTGATCAGCACCAAGTTGAAGTAACGGTGACCGTTGATTGTGAACCTTATACCTCCTCTCTTTCTACAAGGCACCCTGCAATAACAACAAATGAAAACCAACATTTCACACTCGTTAACACTCTCACTTCAACATTTCACAATCGTTTATAAAATTTCTTGGACAATTTATTTATTAATCTGTGCATTTGATACACCAAATAAACTAAACTAAGATCCTAGTTTTTTTTTTGCTTTTTCTAGTAAAATATCAACACAAAAATTGCTCTAGCTAGTAAAAAAAGAATTCTGAAGTAGATAACTAAAAGTGAACAAAAAAATAAGTAGAAAATTAAAATTTGATTTTTACCAAAATTCTTTTTAGAAGTTTGATTTTCAAGAGGTCGTTAACTATATAAATGTTTAACTAAAAGTTATCGTTTAGTAAATTTAAAGTTAAAATAGAGAAAAAAGTTATAAAATTTGACCGACACTATTTTTCATTTTTTAGCCGGTTTATTTTTATTTTTGTTTGGAAAATTGTTGTTTATGTTCTTGTAACTATTGTTAAGGCTAGAAACATGTATACAAGAAATATTCTTGTTACCTGCGGTATGAGACAGGGACAATGCCGGCACGATATTGAGCGATCTTGAGGAAGACAGGCATGGCTAAGTCGAAGTGTTCACGTGGTGGGTTGCACCATCCTCCGTTATCACTAGGCTGAGCAAAGTTTGGTGGACAAAAGTTTGTGGCAGTGATGAGTATTGATGGGCTACCTGAATGGCACCATTGTGGGTCGTTGGCGCATTTTAGCTCAAAGCATGCTCCACAACTCATACCGTTGTTAAACAGCGCCGTACTCAAAGCAGCCGTGTTAGTTCCATACCCTTGGCTGTATAGGTTCCCATACCCACAAGCTCCTCCTGTAATAATAATCAAAAATATTTAAAATAACATTTTGATAAAAAAAACGGTGTGTTTACTCTGTTTTCATGCTCTGTTTTAATATTTAAGGATTTATGCTTTATTTATATTTTTTTGGACTAACCCATAGTGCCGGAGGCGTCACTGCCACCGTAGAAAGTGGCGTGTGCGTTTTGCCACGCGCCGCCGGAGTAAACGCCGGGGATTCTTGCCTCGGCGAGGTTCAAGAGGAGGAATGTGGTAAAGAGAAGTGCTAGTCTAATAGCCATGTTATGAGTGAACTATTGAAAAAAAGATCTAAATACTATGTGAGTAAAAGGAGAAGATGAAGAAAGAACAAGAGCGGTTGTGCTCTTGTTTAATGAATGAAAGAGTTAGGTTTTGTTAATTGGAGAGAAAATGGTGTGGTGAAGGAAGCAAGGAGTGAGGTTCGGTATTTATGGAGGGAAGGAAATTCCAAAGTTAGAGTTATAGAGAGAGATTGAGAGATAAAAAAATTTTAATTTTAAATTTTTGTCAAACTTAAACTATAAAAATATAAATTACTATTTCTATGTAAGGTGGAGGTAGGTTTGTAACCGTTTCCTCATTTAATATATATTGAATTTTAGATTTTAGTAGTAGATAATAATGATGATCAAGTATTTGATCTCATTGATTCCTGGATCTGAAATTATGTGTGACTTAGAAACTTAAATTGCTAAAAAAGGTTAGACAAATTAAAGAATATTTAGTTGACTTCTCCGAGGTGTTTCATACTTCTAGTAAGAGTTTTTGTATTTTTTTCATGAAAACTATATATTATGTATGTTTTGCCGCTTTCATTTGTTTACATGCGAGGGTAAATCTAGTTCAAATTAAAGATGAATAATCTTTCCTTTTTTTCAGCCAAAGATGAATAATCTTATCATGACGAAACTGACATTGCTCATAATCATATGTACGTCATATCATATACATAGGCATAATTACATATCCGCTCTTATATTTCTGAGGAAAAAGTTTTAAAATTTTTTTGGGAAATAATTAAAAAATATATAATACATTATTCTAATTGTCTCATACATAAGTCATAAGTGTAGTTTTTATTTAAATTACAAATTAGGTTAAGAAAAAGGGAGAATACATTTGGTTTGCTTAAAAAACAAGTTGCAGCATCAATCACGAGCGAATTTTGCTAAGCTCAGCAGTAACACTATCATTACTTATTTGCCCTTTTTGGTCCTAAACCCTTTTTCTACTTTAATGCATGTAAGAACATTTTATTGGAGTGTTCTTATTAGATGTTCTCACTAATTACTATTAAAATATTAAAAATAATAAAAAATAAAATTTTAAATAAAATTTGTTAGAACATGTTTTTATTTGAAAACACTTAAAAAACACTTTGAGAGCATCAAATAACATTTGTCACTTTATTATTTGTTCAATTCCTTTTTTAAATTAAAATTTAATTAAATAATAAAACTAAATTTTAAATAATAGTATTATATTACAAAAACATAAAAATGTGTTCTCACCAATACGGATGCTCTAAACACATCTACTTTTGTTTTTGTTATGAGCCATGGCTTATACTTTTACATGTTTAGTCTTGCCAAAAACTAAATTCAATTCAGGAATGTATTTATGGAAATATCTAAGAGGATGATTAATATATATATATATATATAAATTATATTATTTATAGGCACTCACTAATCACTACATATGATAAGTAGTTAAAGTTTATTTTATTTCTGATTCCATTTTTTTATTGTTTTATAGATTTCTCGATTTTTGCTTTTTATTTACCTCCCTCTAGTTTCCGCAATTTAATTTTAATGGGCTGAGAGAGTCTCGCACTTGCATCCCACTTACATAGATGAAATTAGAGATGGGCGTTCAATTACTTTACTAAATTTAGATCAAATTCAGATCGGCTTTGGTTCAGGTTTTGGACTCCAAATTCTAGTCTTATATCCATTCAGACTTTTATAAATTATGTTTTGAATTTGGTTCGAGTACATATTGGTTCGGATTTTGATGTGTTTAGATTTATTTGATTTTTCAGATATTACATATATTTTGGATCATTTCATAAATTTTTACTCAAAATGTGTGCTAAGTACTAAACACAAAAAAGTAGAGAGAGAGAGAGAGCAGAGAGATAGAGAGCAGATCGAGATTTCTTCTGTCGCCGGTTTCAGTGGTGTGTTTTCGCCGCCGGTGCCAGCTTTCCCCTGTTTTTCTTTTGCCCTTCTTTTCCATCAGATCTCAGCCTCCGGTGAACTAATCTTCTGGTCATTGCGGCGGCAAGGTCAAGTTTCGTACCTTGATGTTGACGGTGCCTGGTGGTGAAGCAAGGAAGATGAAGCTGGTGGCTTTGAAGGGGCCGGCTTTTACGGGAGTGGTTCGTGTGGTCGACAAAATTTTCCCAGTTCTCTTTGCCGACCCAGATCTGAGAAGCGTCGGAGCGCGAGGCCCCGATTGGTCTCCTCCTTGGCGGATCTATCTGTTCTTGGAGTGGCGTGGTCTGTTTTGCGTTTTCTCGTTCGGAGACTTGCTTGAGATTTCACGCAGGGAAGGCTTCGATTGGCTCATCTCTCAAAGGCACAACTCAAGGGGATTCTCACTGTTGCGTGATAGTAGAATCCAATTGAAGATCGTGTGTTGGCTCCCGATTTTGACAATGGCAGTGGAGTCATCTATGGCTCGATGTCGTCTTGCCGGAAATCAACCCTTCCCTTGGTAAAGGGTCCATGGCGGTGATGTGAGGCATACCACAAAGAAATATCGACACATCTGGTTTGTGTGAATCGAATGTCGGTTCACTATCCTCCCATCAATCCGCGACGGCTTCATCCTGGATTTTGCTAGGTGAGCCTCATTCATATTCTAGCAAAGGGTACATCACTTCGAGGAAGAACCTTTTTTAGAGAAAGTTTCATCATTTTGGTGTTTAAGCGTTTGGTTCTGTTTTGCATTCTGATACTAAGTATACCATCGCTTTGATTTACTTGAATTCTCTGATTAGGCTCTGTAATCAAGTGTTTTAAATCTTTGCTTAGTTTTCTGCTTAGTGGTTTTAAATTAGGTGGTGTAAGAGACATTTCTTTCTATCCGATATTGGTAGATTGAAATTGTTCTCGTTGTGGTTGAAAAGTGCAATGATGTTGCATAGATAGCACATGATCCGTTAGTGTTCATGGGGGATACTATAACGCACATCATTGTTACTTGGTCTAAGCCTTATGAGGCACCATTGTTGGGCCTAAATTTGGTCCGTTATCTAAGTGTCAATTCAAATGATGGGTAGGGCCTAAGAGGGGCGATAATGAGATCGTAATGGGCCCTAATTAGATCTATTGAGAGTTAGCCTCTCAATCGAAACAGAAGCAAGCTTGGGAAACATCCTCAAAGCTGAAGAGGTCCAGGTCTCGTTTAAGCAATGAGCTGACGAAACAGGTCTCGGATAAAGAGAAAGAGAGCTGGACTCGGACAAAAGGGTTGTTGAGCATTCCGGGAATTCAGGAGGAGATCTTTGAGTAGTTGCATCAGCTTTTAGGCGAGAGAAGAAACTATTTAAGAGGAAGAGGAGGCGAACAAGAGTATTCTTCAACTCATCTTTAACCTAGAGACACTTAGACATTTTTCGATAAACCTTTGTATTGAACGATCCGCTGAAAGAGATAATCTGATACCTCTTTCAATACTTTAGTCGTTGTTTCAAACCTCTTTGTATCTGTTACTTCGATTATTAATCTTAATAAAGATAGCATTCGTTCAACAAAGCTCTTACCGGATTCAACCCACATAGTCTTTCCCTAACCTAAACCTATTCACAAAATCTAAGAGGTGAGTTTAATCCCTCACAACCGTGGTCTAAGCCTTTTGAGGCATTATGTGTACTAAATGTTGACTAATAATATAAGTTGATGCTGAGCTCAAAAAAAGTGTGCTAAGTACTTTAAAATTTTAAAGAATATTTTGGTTATTTGACTTATTTATTGAGGATTAGATACTCATTTGGATATTGGATATCTTCGCATACTTATTCGGGTTTTAGATTCAGGTTGGGTTCAGATATTTAGGTTTTTTCAAATACTCAACCGTGTTCCGAGTCGAGTTTATGAATTATCCGAACTCGAACTTCTCGAGGTTCAATACATGTTCGGATATTCTTTTGGATCGGATTCCGATTGAATTCGGGTTTCAAGAAAATACCAGTCCAGACGAAACATATTTTATTTCTTTTACTAAACAAATGGTTTCGCAAAATTACAAAACTAAAAGATGTCCGCATTCATCGGGGCACGTATTGCGCCGTGCATTAGCCGTACGTAAAGTGATGACCTATTCGGTCAAAGTTTACGCCATGAAAACCGTCAAAGATTTACATTTAAAGAGCAAATCTTTCCACTTCTTAGTTCTCATGTGGAAAAGTCAATGCGTCATATCTCCTTCCCCTCCACCATTCAACATTTCTTTTCTTTAGCCATCTACACTAAATACTTAAAAGTGAGTATTTTAAAAAAGTATTATGAAGATGGATCCAATATTTTTTAAAAAGAAAAAATTGGCTCACATTTACACCCTTTTTTTTCATCTAAAGTTTTATTCGTAATAGAGCTCAAATTACAAACAACTAAAAGACACAAAGCCGACAAAGATGAAAAACCTTTTCGGGGCCACAAGCCGGCGAGGTTAGCACCACCTCCCGGAGCCAAGCAAAAATACAAACCATGAGAACCAAAAAACTGATTAAACAAGGAGGTTAATGATATAATTACAGACATTCTAGATCATGAGCATCAAATCAAAAGAGCACAGCTATCTAGACTAGAAGCATATTTAAACGAGAAAGCATTGTGACTTTGCTTATATGAGTTGATGAAAGAAACCCATTATAATGTTCCGCATTGGAACCACGAACACACCCGCCACCCGTTATATTGCTTTAACTTTGAAGCCACAAGTAAACAGGTTATTTTTAAATATGAAAACATTATATTAAATAAGTAAATTAACTTATTTTATTCTTTTTAAATTCTTTATTTAAATAAATTATTATCTTATATACTAAGTATGAAGTTAGTTTGCACTAGATTAAAAGTTGGATTGGTTGATTACTTTGTTACCCTTAATGAACTATTTAATTAAATAATCTTATATATTAAGTATGAAGTCAATTTGCACCAGATTAAAAGTTGGACTGGTTGATTACTTTGTTACCCTTAATAAACTATTTAATTAAATAAAAAATTGATATTAATAAATTAATTATTTTAAATAATAAAAATAAAAACGAAATTATTAGATAAAAAGTTAATAATTAAAATATTCCATAAATTTGTTTATTTAAATAAGGTCATGATTATCCTTAATGAATTAATTTAAATATTTAATTTATTATTTTTAAATATGATATAAGATAAACTTATTTTGAAATAAAATAAACTAAAAATGATAGATAAATATTACTCTATAAATTATGGTTTTTACATAAACATTTATATTTATATAATATTTAAAATATTATAGATTTTATTAAACTATTAAAACTATATAAATTATTAAATTTTTATATCTTCTACTATTCAATAACTGTACATAAAATAAATTTAATAAATTATGGATCAAATTTTGAGATAATAACTAAATAACTTATGATATCATACATTTTTTAGCGGGGTCGAATGTCAAATTCTGTAAAATTTTTTAATCTTTTGCAAGATGTGCCAAATGAAATAAGTTAATATTTAAGATTACATATTTTAGCGGGGTCGAATAGTAAAATCCAAAAAGTATTTAAATTTTATGCAGGAGACGCCAAATTGAGTGTGCATTATCTTATTTTATAATTAATGCGGATTAAAATTATGTTTAAAATAAGTGTGCATTTTAAAAAATAATTATGCATTTTATACATTATCTTATTCACCATTAAAACGGGTTAAAATTTGCAAACTATGTAATATTATACAAAAGGTAAAATTATTAACTTATATTAAATTTTTATATCTACAACTATATATCTTCAAAAATCATATTTTGAAGAATATTCTCTGTTTGACTATTTCAGATTATGAATTTATTGTACATAACTCAAAAACTTAATAACAGTTAATAAAATAAAATGTATAAAACAAATCTCTATATATTAATAATGTAATAAAAGATAATTTAAAATGTTTATGATAATATTAAAATTATACATTTATAAAATGAAAAAATATCCGCATGAAAGTGCGGGCTAAACTCTAATTATTATTGAATTCTAAATTGTAGCTCAATTCATGAATAAAGTTGTATAGTCTTACAGTGATAGGCTTCCACAATTTAGCTTCAAAACTCCTTTCTTTTTAGCAAAGCTACGTGAACTTTAACACACGGCGCGCCACCATCATCAAAATCTACGATCTAAAAACATCTCCAATGAGAATTTTTCACTTGAGTTTCTCACCAAAAATAATAATAATAAAGAAAAAAGAAAGTCTCTCAACCAGAGACTTGAGTCTCTCATATGAAAAATTTTGAGAGACTCAAATCTCTAGTTGGGATACTCATCTTTCCATTTGTAATATTTTTATTGGTCAAGTACTTTTTTCAATTTTTATATTTAATTATATAACTAAAATCTATTAGAATATTAATATAAATATGTTTAGATACTCATAGTACAAAAACCTACTATTGTGGATGGTCTAAGTATCTAAATAGTAATATAAAGTTAGTATGTATTATTTTTAAAGTTATTGTTTAATTTCTCTAATGAAAAATAATAATTAATACTCCATTCAATAGTAAAATTTTAGCAAAAGGTTAAATAAAGTTAAGAGATTTACTTTAGTGGTAATTGGAAAAAAAAGTAGGAAAACATTTTTAACTTTTAAAGATAAGAGATTTACCTTCTCTAAGAGCATCTCCAAAAAACTCTCTAAATCTTTAAATATGAAGATTTTTACTTTCCAAAAAGAAACTTCAAAACTTCAAATTTGAAGTTTTGAGAGTGAAACTTCAAATATGAAGTTTCACTACTCAAAACTTCAAATTTGAAGTTTCATAGTTTTTACTTTCACTTTAGTCCCTAAATTACACATCATACTTTTTATTATTGTAAGTTTTGTTGTTTATAGTTTTAATCCTTAAATATTTTATATCTCATAATATTTCAAATATTTTCTTATAAATGTAACTTTCACACATAAAATTAAATAAAAACTTTAAATAAGACTAAAATTATTTTATAACTAGACTTTTACAACAACAATATTATAACTAGATTTTATGGAATAACGTGGTATTTTTCTTGTAATTTAATATTTAATTTTGTAATTCTATGTAAAATTTTAATATTTTAGTGTAACTTTTGATTAATTAATATTGTTGTGATAACTTCGTAGATGTATTAGTTATTTAAAAATGCTTAATGAATTTAAATTAGTTATGATAAATATAAGGACCACAATATAAAATACAAAATATTTTTGAAGTCAGGTTTGAAGTATTGTTTTTGGAGAAAAACATCTCCAAACTTTAAATATGAAATTTTGGAAATTTCGAAATGAAGATTTTTTTGGAGATGCTCTAATCACAAGGCAGATCTACACACCAACCAGATCCTCTTGTATCTGCCACATCACTTAAAATCATCTTAAATTTTCCACGTCATCCCAATCTGTGACAGCTTCACACTCTTTTTTTGTTCCGTCTGTGGGATGGTTTTAATTTGAGATTCTAGATGGATTTGTTTGGTTACCGACGATTTATTTCTCCTCTAATATGTTGACAAATGGCTACAAAATTTGAAAAAGTGAATTGCATAAGTATTAGATGCATAAATGAATGGATACATGTGTTATGTTTATCAACCCCATTTGTTGCAAAATTAGTATCGTATTCATAAAATTGTTTACAAAGATTAATTTGATGCAATATGTGATAACACCACCTAGATATACAAAACATCGAGTTGGTGAAAATGTACTCAATATGGAACTCAGGAATTGTAAATACTTGGTATTTTGGCAAAAATATAATAGGATTATTGCATCAAATGCCATAATTTCCGATAGAGTTTTCAAAAATGGTATTGATATTATTTTCTTGAAAAAATATCATAAATCACTATTTTCTTTTCTCATTTTATCCTTAAAACTAAATCCTAAAATCTAATTGTAAACTTTAAAACTAAATCCTAAACCGTAAACTAGGCCTAGATATAAAAACCGGAACCGAAAACCGGAACCGGGAACCGAACCGAAAAAAGCGGTTCGGGTCGATTTGGTTCCTTAGAAATATCCGAATGGGTTTTACAAGCTGTTATTTCGGATCTCGGTTCGGTTCAGATGGGAATCAAAGATCCATTCAAGTACCCGTTATAAGTTTGATTCATCATATTATATTGATTCATCGATTGATCATAAGTTTTTCATCATACTTTATTCTCTTTGTTCATCGATTATTCATTATTTTGTGACTTATGTCTTTGTTTCGTTTTTTGCATATCCATGAGGACCATGACTTGAATTTCTTCTGTGTATGTAGTAGATAGAATCATACAAGATTCATGATTTCGTGACTTTAGTCTCTTGATTTTATTCTCTTAGTTGGTTCTGTATTTGATTTCTTCTGTGTTTTGGAGTTGGTTCTTTGGAATATTGTACATGATTCGTGTTTGATGACTCTGTAAATCTGTCTGAATCTAATTTTTAGGATTTATATACTATAACTATAAATCGATTTTGTTAGCTTTTTGTTTGATATTTGATTTATGATGATGTTTGCTATGTTTTCTCCATGGCCTCTATAGTATTTTGTTAGTTTTATTTTGTTAGTTTGAAACTTTGAACTTTGAATAATTGAATTTATGTCTGATTTATCTCTTATATTGCTTTCTTAGTTGATGAATGATGATAGTTACTAGTTTACTACGACTGTTTATGCTTAGTTTTGTTGTTGTAACTTGATTGTTGACTTTGAATACTTTGTTTTTTATATGTAGATGGACTCAACAGGATCCCAAATGCCACACAATGAAAATACAGAAAGAGAGATACATGAAGAACTTGAAGAAGAAGATTATACAACACCTAAGAACAAAGGAAAAAATAAAGAGACTCCAGGTGGAGGGCCTGCTCAGGGTCAATCAAGTAAAACAAAGAAGTTTATTAGTACAAGGTATCATGTAGGTAAACACTACAAGAGGACAAAGGAAAATCGTGACAAGTGCATATGTCACTACTGCCAGAAGATTTTTTCCTGCAATACAAAGTCTGGTACAAGCAATCTTTAGAAGCACTTGTTCATTTGTAAGGAACACAAGTCATGGTTGGAAGGTCAACAGAAGATGCAGCCTGTTATAAATGAAGAAGGGTATCTGAAGGTGGCCAAAGTACCAGAGCCTGTATTTAGAGAAGCAACAAATGAGTTGCTTGTTCAAGTTGAGTTGCCACTCTCTTTTGTTGAGAGTATGCTTTGGAAAGCATTCTGTAGTAAGGTAAATATATTTATATATGCATTTCTCTGATTGTTTATATTTTTACTAAAAGATAGTAATACTTTTTGATTAATTGCATTTGACATGTATGCAGGTCAATCTATATAAGTCACACTCAAGAAGAACTGTCTCTGGAGACATAGTTCAAATGTATGTGAAGATGAAAGCAGAACCAAGGAGATTGATGTCAACTACAAATCAGAGAGTGTCTCTGATAACTGATATATGGGTCTCTCAAGTGATAAGTATATCTATTTCTTTCTTTCATTTTCTGTTCGTATTGTTTATTACTTTATTTACTCTTGGATATGCTAATGGTTCTACTTTGTATTCTGTATGTAGGTCCTAGCTATATGGTAATAACATGCCACTATGTTGATTCATCATGGAACTTGAAGAAACTCATCATCGGTTTCAAACATGTGATGTATCATAATGCTACTGCTAATACAAATGCATTGGGGAATTAGGAAAGTGTTTTGCATTACAGTAGATAATGCTACTGCTAATACAAATGCATAGGTAAAATTTCAAGAGGAGTTTAGTAAATTGGGAAATGATGCTTTTGAGTTTGATAGGAACTATATGCATATGAGATGTTGTGCACATATAATCAATTTGATTGCATGGGAGGGTTTAACAAATTTAGGACATAATGTAGATGTTATACACAATGCAATTGTGTATGTTAGGTCATCTACAAATAGGTTAAACGCATTTGATCAAAGAGTAACCACATGGAAGATGACTCGGGGTAGCTTACCTTTAGATGTAAAAACCAGATGAAAATCTACCTTTCTTATGTTATCTAGGGCACTATAGGTTAGGATGCTTTTGATAGAATGCAAGCTGAGGACAAGCTCTGTAATGATTATGTCTTAGAAGTTGTTGGGCCGAATCCTGACAAAGCCCTTTAAAGAAGAATATGAAGAATTGATGGGCCGACGAAGAAAGAGGCCCATTAGTCGAACAGAATCAGGAAAAGGAACGACGCCGTTTCGGATGATTAAGGGGGTTGCAATTGCTAAGAGATCTCCGGAGAGGATCAAGGCAACTGGAGACCTAATCGAGGAAGAAGGCTGAGAGCTATAAAAGGAAGAGGCATCGAGGGAGCAAAGGCTCTTCTTCTTCTTTTTGGTTTACGAACTCTCGATAATATACAGCTTACATTTCTTTGAATCTTTATTTTCTTGTAAACATCTATTCACAAAGTTATAAATCAAAGTCTATTTTCAGTTAAACATTCATCGGATTAGCTCAAACGGGGTTCGTCCCACTTTGTTCCACAAATTCTTCCTTTCTTAAATTCGTTCTAGGATAATTGTGAGATCTAACCCTCACAATTTGGCACCGTCTGTGGGGACGAATGATCAAATCCCTGACTCCGATAGCTAAGAATATGGATCCAGCTAACAGTGGCTTGAATTAACCCGAATCCTCGCCACTGGCACCGAGCCATAGCTCACCGACCCGCGTAAGCTCTGGAATCCCAGAGCTCCATCGGTCTACCTCCTCAAACGAGCCTTCCACCTTCACGGAAGGTCGATCGGAGCCTACTGGTTCCCAGTTCGCTCCACGAGGGCTACCCGATGACCCTGCTCCGAGACCACAAACGCTCGGAGGCACTGACCCGAATCCTGTCGGATTGCAGCTTTCGGCTTCAGCCGCGACTCAGGTTTCGGATCAGCTTTCCAAAATTAGACAAATGATGCTACAACTGGTGAGCCGTACCCAAGAGAATGAGCGGTTGGTTCACCAGCTAGCATCCCGACAGCAGCAAGTCGAGCAGGAGACAAGGTCGCCGGTGCACTCGTCCCAGCCTTCGAATAGGAGAGGATCAGGGGTGACCTTTCGGGATCTCCTCGATGATCCATCTTTCCCTCGGGGACGTCTCGATTTCTCTCCCATTCGCATGATACCTGAAAGGGAGGAGCCTCCTCCCTCGACATCTCTAACAGGAACCGTCCCGACACCTAACCCATTAGCCACCGTGGCGATGGCAATGGGAAGTAACCTAGCCAACATTAGTTCGGGACCTAGCCAAGTATCACATCAGGTATTGGAACAGAGACGCGATCTGCCTCCACCGCCTCCGATACCTGGACCTGGTGATCACGATCCAATCCCGGCTAGTGGAAGGACCTCCTCCTATGCAGCCTTTGATTACAGGCAACTGCTCCCTCAGAGGCTCAACAGAGAACGGGAGCTCCAGGCCTGACCCTTCCAGGTTCCCTGGTTGATCATGTTAGACAAAACAGTCCCAGGGACCGGGAAAGGCCTAGATCCCCAGGAATCTGGGGCCCAAACCCTGAGTGGGTCCAGCGGCAGCCCCCCGAGCGAGGACCTATTGATGTTTCGGACACCCTTCGCTTAGATAGCCCCGATGCTATCCGAAGGTACATGGAAAGAACGCATGCAACACTCCAAAGGCTAAATGCGCACGTCCACAAAGCCACGAGCTCGACACCTGAAATCGAAAGCATTATTGAGGAAAATCGAGGGACCCCATTTACAAACAGGATAACAAACTCTTACATAAGAGATACGAGGAAAATCCGGATCCCCGAGTTCGACGAAACCTCGGACCCTAAGGCTCATCTGAGAGCCTTTAGGCTAGCCATCGTTAAGACTCACTTCACGCGTGAAAAATGCGAAGCTGGCTACTGCCGAACCTTCGCCGAGAACCTAACGGGCACAACCCTCGAGTGGTTCTCAGGTCTCGAGCCAAATTCGATCGACAGCTTCGATCAGCTAACCAGTGCTTTCGTAAAACAGTACTCGACTCACATTCGGAAGCAGGCTTCTGAAGCAGACCTATGGAAGATTCGACAAGGAGTTGGGGACACACTCCGCGTTTACATAGAAAAATTTAGGGTGTTCAAAACTAAGCTTTCAAATCCTAATGACCAGGTCGCTATCGAAGCACTCCGAAGAGGGCTTTGGTATCGCTCAAAGTTCTGGTTGGAGCTTACTATCAACCCTTTGCCCACGATAGACGATGCTCTCCATAGAGCATCCTGATTTATTACTCTCGAAGAAGAGACTGCTGCGATGGATAAAATCCATAAGAAGCCGCAAACCTATTAAAAAAACTGATCCTCAAGAAGCGAGAGGACAGTCTAAGAAATGTAACTTCCATAGCAACCAGACTTAGGGGGAGCACTCCTATGCAATTGACGAGTCTCAGGAAGACAAACTCGTCGCAACAACGAGCAGAGCCCCCTGGACTAAGTCATTCGATGATAACAAATTTTGTACCTACCACGAGAGGAAAGGACACTCGACAGAAGAGTGCTGGGACCTCCAGAGACAGCTGGCAGCCAAGTTTGCTGCCGGCGAAATAAAAGACGTGGACCTTAGGAAGCCACCGCCTTTCCAAAAGAGGACACCGAGCGAAGCTTCCCCGAAACGGAGTAGGTCTCCCGAAAAGGAAACTGATTCGTCGCCTCCGGCTCCGAAGAAAAGGATCGACATGATCCTCGGAAAATTTCCGGAAGGAAAGAGCCTTTGTACGGAGGCTCCAAAACCTCTCCCAGAAGGCACGGTGGCTGCCTTATTCGAGAAAGCATCACAC
>OVAN01006223.1:0-21728 GCA_900406275.1 Anastatica hierochuntica | reverse complement strand
ACTAGAAATAAAATTTTCAGTATTTTAAGATATCTAACCGCCAAATTCCAATATATGCAGACTTAAAAATCTCAGTATTTGGATCTTGATTCACATTTTTCGGATAAGATATTTTACTATCGCATCTAAATGTGAAATAAGTGAAAATTATAAATTTTGAATGAGATATAAATAATTGGATCTGAGATCATAGACATATCCTACTTTTTAACTAATGATATAATTATACAATATTTTATATAAATTATAGGTTAATTATCATATAAAAATCTATCCAAATGTTTCATATAACAAAAAAAATATGTGTGTCAAAAAAAAATATGTAAGAGAATATTGTAAATATAATTATGATCAATTTTTTTTTTTTTTCAAATATTTTTAAAACAATGTGTTATTTTGTCTCACAACGACTGTGGGAGTTTTGAATAGCAACAAACTAATAATATAAAGTAAATCTCACTTACTCAACTAAAAAGCATCCTTTGTAATATTTTGGATATATTAAGAAATCAAACCAAATAATATTTAATGTTTTTCGGTTAAAAAGAAGATTTGAATTGAGTTAAAACATAAGAACTTTTGTATTGTTTGGTTTTGTTTTCTTGGATAATTTGGGTTAAAACGAACCGTTTAGTGTTTTATTTCTCAATTGACTTTCAATTAAGATTTGATAATTGGTCCGAACCTGAAATAATCTAAATCGCCCCGAACGGGTAAATGATCATTTCTATATAGACCCTACCAGCCCCACCCAAAAAATCTAGACCCGAAAGAAACATAAATGACCCAAACCAAAAACACGAATGTTCAACTCTACTTTTATATTTAAAACCTGAATGTCCAACTCTATTTTTAAATTACACATAATAATATCAACTGACAGTTGATCATATTAAAATATGCTTTTTGTCCAAAACATTTCAAAATGTTAGACGTGTATTATATATAATTTATCATTCAATTAAAAACAATCTATAGACATTTAATTTTTGAAAAACTTTATAATCCCGCGCTTGGCGCGGATCAAAATCTAGTTTGCAATTAACATGAAAATCGTTTTGGTTCGAGTATTTTGATGAAAAATCGGTAAGATTTCCTAATATTTTCGGTATTTGCTACTATTTTCGGATTTTTTAATGTATTTTTCGGTATTTTTGGATAGTTTCTATATTATTTTTCAGTTGTTTTCTATATATTTGGATATTAAATATAAAAATAATTAATATATAAAAGTTTATTACAGAATTTCAAAACTATTTTATTTAATTAATTAATAAATTATTTTATTGATCAAACTAATTTATTAAACAAACTCATTTATTTAATTTTTAAACTAATTTATATAATAACGAAACTATATAGATATATAGGTGTGTGAGTAAAGAATGTATGAGAATGTTAATTGGCTAAGTTGGTAATGTATGTATGTATGTATTATAACAGATTTAACGGTTGACTTTCTTCTGGGTCTTTTTTGGCTTGTTCAACGAAAGTTTGTGATTTAAATGACCAATTTTGAAAAGTTGAAATTTAAAATGGCTTAAGTGAAAGTTGAAGCTTTAAATAGACAAAAATTGAAAATTGAGGATTTTTTAGACATTTTTTCTAAAACTATATAACTAATTAAGATGTGACTGGTAAGTTGGAATCCACTGTGCATATAGTGATGTCATGTGCAATTCTTCTTCTGTTCAATACTTGTATGACATGCTCTTTGTAAATCATATTATTTTCAGTACCTGGTTATACGTAACGTAATCCATTAAGAATCTATAGTTAAATATCATATTTTAGCCGACAAAAAAAAAGAATTTAACCAATTTATAACTTAGTTCAAATTCCAGTAATTAATCAGTAAATTCCTAAATCTTAGGTCAGAATAAACATGATACATGTTTTGTTTTGGGTTAAAATCTTGGGTCACAATAAACATATATATGTTTTTTAATAACTAGGAAGATTAATCCTCGTCTTGCGAGTAAGTGGTAGATTAGTCAACTCTCAAATTTTTTAATGGATTTAAAGCGTGACAGCATCTTCGACTAACCTAGTACATATACATACATTTAATGAACAAAATTATGTATACAAATTTTTGCAATTCATTAATTATTATGAGTACGTGCAAATAATTTTGCAGTTTATGACTTGTGACCTCAAAAAAAATAAGCATGAATGTAAAAACTTGAAAATTGTCTTAGTCATAGCTATGATAATTTTGACGACCGAAACTGTACAAACTTCATATGTTTTCATTGAGCACGATAATAAGTTAGGTGTAAGTGCCTACTCGAATCCCCGTGTGCATTCGAACTCGTAAATATCTCTATCTCCATTAAATATTATGTTTCAGTTCGTTGATAATGCCTTTACATAGCAATTCGAGTGAATCTATATCTTTTAGAATGATTTTATTCATATTGATTCGTTTTTCTCTTTTAGTTTAGAAAAAGAAAAAAAAAACAATTGATTTGAGGTTTGTTTTTATTTTTGCAACTTCCCTCTTATTGGTTAATGACCACGAATAAAATAATTTGAAATATATCACCACTCAATAGCGAACTACTTTCCGACCAACCTCATTGTATGGTTCTCCGTGAGCCTATCATCCACCAATTCATAATTTTACACAGAAAAATATCACTAGTCAAAAACTAACCATCCCGTTCTCGTAATTTTACTTCTTCTACACAACATATATTAGGAGCATAAACGAATGAATAGGAAAATTAAATTAACCTTTTAGATATTTTAAAGAAAAATTACACATTGTAAATAAATTTAAAATATTTTTCTACAAAATGAATTTTACAATTAAAGAAAATAGCACAAAAACATGTTTGGAAAACTCGCACTTTTGACCTTCAAATAAGACTTTCACGCACTTTAAACCTCAAACATTTTTCATTAACACTTTAAACCTTAAATCTAAATTTTTTAACAATTAAACCTTGAATGCATTTCCGGCCAAAAGATGAATGAAAAAATTAACACCGTTTGTTGCCATGACATTATATATATAATAAAAAACTAAATTAAATTAATATTTTGTTACTAAAGATATAATTAATAATTTTCTAAAAAATAAACAGATAATTAATTAATAAAAAAGAGAATTTATTTGAAAAATTGAAAATTGAAATTCTTGAAAAAGTAACATTTTTAAAAAGGCCCAAAATATAACAAAAATAAAAAAATTTTAAAATTTAAAAAAGATTTAAAAACGAAATAAAAATCATAAGTTTTAAAATTGTAAAAAACTTTTTTGGAAAAATGAATAAAACCGAAAAAATATTACCATATAAGGAAAATTTAAAAAATTATGAAAAAGAAAAATAAGAAAAATAATATTTAAATAAAATCACAATGTGAATATGTGGTGAAAGTTAAAATTTAATAATATGTGAATATGTATTGTTATCAACATAATCAAATTTTTTAATTAGCTTTTAATGAGAATGATAAGTGTAGAAAAGTTTTACATACATAACTACACAAATATTACCAAATTTCAACTTGCAACTTTCAACAAATATTTACATGTCATTTTATTAAAATATTTTTCTATTTTTGTAATTTATAATTTTTTCTTTTACGGTAATTTTCCCAAAAAAAATTTCATTTTCCAATTCAAAACTTGTGATTTTTATCTGATTATTTTTAATTTTTGACTTTTTGAAATTTTTATACAGTTCTTGATTTTTATTATATTTTTATTCTTTTTTGAAAATTTTACTTGGGAAAAGTAATTTCCAAATTTTTAATTAATTTTCGGTTTTTAAAATTATTTTCTGATTATTTATATTTTTGTAATTAATTATATATATATATATTAATAGAATATTAATTTTTAAATTTTAAATTAAAATCTATATTTATTGTCACGTCAGTAAACGGTGTTAATTTTTTCTTTCACTTATTTTGACGGGAAATGCGACCCCGTACGGTGATGTCACCTTGTCAGGAACCTCTTCCACCATGGACTGAAGAACTGGGCCTCGAACATGGGCCAGGTTGGCCTTGATTTTTGGGGTGGGCCATTTCTCCCAGAAAATTAGCCCACTTCTTCTAAAGTGGACCTGGATATTAGAGGCATGACAAGCCACCTCCAATAATAAGTACCCCCTGGTTTGTTGTTGAGGTGTCTTGCGAGGCAAGAGAATCTTTTCGGTTTTTCTTGGTGTACTTTAGAAGACTCGATTATGTGGCCTTTTCTCTGCTTACCACTGTAAGGTCTAGGCATGGAGAAACGAACAAGCGCATCTAGGTCTAATGATGAGAAGTCTTTTCAGCGTCCCACTTATAAACTTATAAATATTCGCCTCCCTTTGCAGAACCCCCACTTCTTTTGGCACACAAGGTAGATTTCCCTCTCTTTGTTTTCTCTCTGTGTTCTCTCTTCTTCCTTTCAGTTTTCTGGCACGATTCCACCGCATCTTCAAAGGCTCCGCCGCATCTTCAAAGACTTCGCCATATATTTCTCTTATTTGTCAAGAACATCTCTTAGTTCTTCTTTATTTTCTCTGCCATATCTTTTTTCTCAAAATTCAACATGTCACATCGTATAAGGGTCCAATCTTCTGGATCTTCCACTTCGTAACAATCTAAGACTCCTTTGGGCTCAGGCGTTTCCTTTCCTTGGGAGTCTCTGAGGTCTTCTTTTAGAACTACGTCTTTCGCATTGGGAAGCTAGACTTCCGACCCGATTGAGGAACTTTCTAGGCGTCACATCGTTTATGTTGAACAGGGTGCCACCTCGTCTTCCCAGGCGCCCTTGGTGGTCGAACCAATTGCGACCCTTCCGTACGAACCCCCGCTGGAGTATTTTTCTGGACTTGACTTGATAACTGGTCTCCAAAAAAAAGAAGAAAGATAAAAAGGTTAAGGCCACAACTGAGGTTGCCGATGCGGCTTCGGACAAGGTTAAATTCTGGCAGGCCCACAAGATTGATGTCATTGAGCCTATTTGCTCTTTGCATCAAACCCTCGGTGATCTTGCTGTGACGAGTCGGACTTCTGACCTCGAGCTGATGTCTCCATTACTTGGTCAACGACCTTGGTGTCCTCCGTCTTTATGAGGCGTTTTTCTCCGAAGCTGATTTGTGGTTCTTGCTTCCCCTGCAACTTATTGCTTACTGTGAGGCCCGAGGCCTTTTGTTCACCTAATTGACCGTCCCGTTGATTAGAAACATGGTTGCATCAATTTCTCTATCTTCTGAGGCAGGGTTTGAGATGAATCAGCCTCTTTTCGAGGAGTTGACGACCATCAGTCTGAACCCATCCTTTAAGGGGACCTTCTATATGAGTTTTAAGCCTGGGACAAGTTGATTGCGGGAAAAAACATGCGAATTGATAAGTGGTGGAAGAAATACTTTTATGTCAAAATCAACGAGGCGTCAATTCTCGACCCCATGCATGGGTATATGAGGTGGTGGAATCATGTCATCGGTAGCTGCCTAGCTTAACTACCTCGGAGATTGTCGTGTTTGTCATTACATCGCTAACACCTTATTTTTCCTACTTTGTTGTTTTGCAGATCGTCTGCCTCCTACCCATTTCCTGAAGGTTTTCACGCCTTGCTTGACAAGCTAAGGACTCTGCACCTCACCAAGTGGGAGGAGATAGTAAAATCTTACATTCCCAGACATCTTCTGAGGATTAAAAGTCGTAAGTATTTATCTCGAGGTGACCTCAGCCCCTATGCGTGGAGCTGATTTTTTTCTGTTTTTTCTTGCACCCTCTTGGAGACCCATCCCTTTTCGAGAATAGAAATACGCCTACAACCCTTCCAAAGAGATAGGTGAAGTCAACACAACCTTTCCCACTATCTTTTCCAAGAATAAAAATAAGACGACCTCAGCTCCTGAAGGTCTGTCAACGGGGGAGAAGATAATTGACATAACGCTCCTGGAAACCTACCCTAAAGGGCGCGTCCTAGATCCTTCTCTACCTTGCGAGACCCTTCTCTGATTAGCACCCAAGGGGACGTAGAGGGGACTGAGGCCGAGAAGAGGAGAATTGAGACGAACTCCGATAACGTCCCAATTGTGAAGCAACTTTGTCAACAGGAATCAGAGGTGCATGTATTGTCTCGCCAAGGTTCCTTGGAGCATGTACCTTCGGTGAGGTGGGTTTCCCAAAATCATCCTGAGCCATCTCTAGATCAGCTGGAAAAGGAGAACCCGACGCTATCGGGGTGACGCGTCGGGTGGCCTTAACGAAAATCTTAAGATTGATGATTCTGCTCTTGAAGGCGACCTGGCCTTGATGGTTGTGAGTCTGACTCATCGGGACCCCGTGGACGTGTTGGACGTCAGTGATGATGCTTAGGAAGAGGCTGAGGAGAAGGACCATGTTGTGGCATATGAGAACAACCCGACAAACAAGTTTGGGTTCAACTTCAAGTATAGTGGCAAGGGCCCACTGGTTGCCGATACGTTGGTGTGCGGCGAGCTGCATTGGGTTGTTTCTTCCTCGGGAGTCGACTTTCCTCTTGTCAATTTTTTGTCTTTGCTTATGATTTTTACCTCGTATCTAGGAAGACCCAAGAGGTGAGAAGTTTCACCTCACTTGTATTGTTCTTTTGTTCTATTCTGACACCTAGTCCCTTTCCTTTATTTTCTGCAGGTTGCATATCATACCACAGACCTTGTGAACAAGTATGAGAGGAAGGTGAAGACGATTCACAAGGTAGGTAAGGAGGTTGGGAAGAAGGCTACCAAGGAGCTCAAGAAGGTTGAGAAGAAGGTAGAGAAAGAACTTGTGGAGCTGAAATTAAATCTTCTCTCTAAGGATAAGCACATTGTCGACCTGACCGCCGAGGCGAGGCTAGCAAGGGAGGCGGAGGAGAAGTCGAACACTAAGGTTGACACACTGACTCGCAGGGTTCAGTAGTTGGAGGCTGAGAAGGCTAGCTTGGAGAAGAAACTGGAGTTTGAAGTTGCGAGGTTGAGAATTTCTCACTCGAGTGTGTCCATGCTGAGAGTCTTTGTTGGCAATAAACTCGGATGGAGTTCGAGGCGCACTTGAATAAATTCAAGAAGTTTGTTGACGATATTTGGAGGTAAACCAGCTGAAGTCTAAATGAGTTCTGAAGGAGTTCGTCAAGAATACATATTTGGAGGCCAACCTGCTTGACGCGATCTTGGGGATGATCGAGGAGCTCGAGGTGCAGTATGGGATAACAACCCTATAAGATTTTATTCAAGGCCTCGAGAAGAAGGAAGAGGATGCGAATATGTGGATCAAGAAACAGGATGTCACCACGCTGGTAGATTCTAATTTTGACCTCCCACAAGAGCTAATTGTTAGCGACCTCTCTCGAGATAGTCCCCGAATCGTTCTTTTAGCTTGTTCGAATGAGGATGGGAATACTTAGAACCTTATTTGTGCTGCTGACACCTTGCTTCTCCCGAAAATTGATGTGGGGCCACCTCAGTGTGAGGACGTGGAGGCCTAGGTCTTTCGTTGTTCTTTTTATGTTTTCTGCAAAGTTTGTTGCACTTTGATGGATGTTTCTTTTCCCTTTGCTTTCTTTTCTTCTTCTTCTTCTTTTTTGTTTTGATCTACTGAGGTCGTGTTGTAGCCTTAGGTCGGATATCGCTGTATTATTCCTTTTTATCAATATGACATATTTAGTTTTGTCCTTTCTCTTGTTGATTATTTGATTGAAGATTCGAGGTAGGTTGTTAGACAGTCTCGTTTAGATTTTTGTTTAGGGGCTTAGTCTTTTTTTAGACTTTTTTACTGAGGGTGCGAAGTGATACACCTTGACATTTTTTTTTTTGCGAGGCAATGCAATCAGCCTCGACCTTTTCTTACTTAGTCTTTTTAGACTAAGTGTTGAATGATGTTATGCGAGGTGGACCCAACTTGTTATTGTGGTTTCGATGGGGACACTATGATGAGGTTGATGCGAGTTCCTCGTCGCAATCTGGATTTTGGATGATCAGTCTATTGCATTCGCGGGAGAGCTTGTTGCAGGGCTGGCCTAGCTTTAGGTTGGGTTCAACTGAGCCAATTGTACTCTGCGACGAGTGTGGTCGTTTTGGGCATGCTAAGAGTGGCTTTGTTGAACAAGTAACTTCTGAAAAAGGAAATTTTTTTTGATCAAAAGCTGCAATTCGTAAAAGGCTGCTCACGTACCCCTAGAGGATCAAACCATTCATAGTTTGATTTTTACATAGAGTTGATAGTGGTCGGAGATAGTTGTTTTGTGGTTTAACAATTAGTGGTAGAAACGCTTGAGATGCATCGATTTTCATGATCGGGAAATCACCTCATCATTCATTCGTCTGAGCTCATTGACGCCAGGGCGAACAACTTTCGACACGAGGTAAGGACCTTCCCAGTTGGCGCCCAACTTGGAAAAAGGTCGTTCAACGATGTTTTTAAGACTTTGCATAGCACGAGGTCTCCTACATGAAGTGTCGACTCTTCACCTTTTGTATTAGTACTGGGTCGCTTGGTGTTAACAGTTCTGGCTCCACAAGAGTGTTTGGTCGCGTTGTTTTTCGACGAGTTCTAACTGGTCGTACATCATTTTGTCGTTGATGTCGGGGTGCTGGGTGAGCATGATACGTTGAATCCCTGGTACATTGACTTCTGTGGGTGATATTGCTTCAATCTTGTAGGCGAGAGAGAATGGGGTGCGTCTGGTGGCGCTTCAAGGGCTTGTTCGGTGTGACTAGAGGACTTTGTCGAATTTGTCAATCCAAAGTCCCTTCTTGTCTTCTTGACGATAAGCATGTACTTCCTTTTTCTTGACGATGGTAGTGGACCGACGATGTCCATTGCCTAACTCATGAAGGGGTAAGGGGAGGTTGTTTTTGTAAGTAGCTCAGTGAGGACGTGGATCATATCACTATGGCCTTGGCATTTATTGCACTTCTGCGGGAATTCCCTGCAATCCTTCATCAAGGTAGGCTAGTAGAAGTAATGGTCCTTGACTTGGAGTGTGAGGGCTCTTCCTCCGGAATGGCTTTCTCCTGTGCCCTTGTGGGCTTCTCCACAGGAGGTGCATTATCTCATCCCCGACAATGTAGTACATCAGGTTTCCGGTGGTGCTCCACTAATAGAACCCATCTTCGACCTGTGTGTAGCAAGCCGCTCGTTTGAATAGGCAACAAGCTGCCCACTGGTCGTCCGGCAGGGTTCCGTTGGTGATGTATGCCTTGATTTTGTGTGCCAATCATAGGCATCGAGGTAGGCATTAGGATCGAGAGACAGAGAGGGTGGAGATTCAGAAACGTAAAACTTTTCAGCATCGTCTATGATATGGATAGAAGAGACGCCTTTAGGGATGTCGATATTGGGGTGGTCAATGCATTTGACGGAGATGGTTCTTTTGACAGTTGGGTTCTAGGTTGAGGTGAGGAGGGCTAGAGCAATGACGAGGCATTTTCATTGCGGGGGATCATTTTTAGAGTAAATGAGTCGAACTTCTTGGCTAATTCCTTGAAAAATCCATGCATTCGTTTTTCGCGTTGAAATCTCCATTGAATTGGCTGACATCTAGCTAGGAGTTGCAAAAAGCTTCCAAATGTTTTGCCCTAATCTCCTTGGCTAATCGTATGCTGGCGATGAGTGCCTCATATTCTGACTCGTTATTGGAGGCGCAAAATGCGATACTGAAGGATTGGTCGAGGATCTCATGAGTCGGGGATTCTAACTTGGTACCGACACTGGAGTCGTGCTGTCTTGCAGATCCGCTGACGAATAGTGTCCAAGTGCGGGCCTCTCAGTCGGTGCTTGTCAGCTCGGGAGGGAGATCGATTAAAAAGGGTGCCAACACCTGGGATTTTTCACTTGCCCGTGTCCGGTAATAGATTTCGTATTCGTTCAGTTCTACTACCCACTTGGTGATCCTACCGGATTGGGTGTAACTGTGCAGGATTGTACGCAGCGATTGGTTCGTGGAGACGATAATGGAGTGCGATTGGAAGTACGGGCGTAACTTTCTTATCGAGGTGACTAAGGCCCTGTCGAGTTCCTTTCTTGTGTAGAAAATCGGTTTTTGTTCGCCTATGTCCTCGTGAAATTGGACACTACTGAGTGCCGAGGTGGAGACCATAATGTAGAGATAGAGAGTCTCTTGATCGAAGTGTTTGGCAGTATCGATGTTGAGGTTAAGTATTCCTTCAGCTGTTTGAAAGCTTCCTTGCTCTTGTAGTCCCATTAAAAGCACTTGTATTCCCATTAAGAACGCTTGTTGCCTCGTAAGAGTTAGTAAAATGGGATGTATTTGTTGGTTGATCTTGAAATTAAGTGAATGAGTGTGGCGATGCTTCCGGTAAGTCATTACACTTCCCGGGTTTTTGAGGCGATGGTAGCTCGGAGACTATGGTGATCTGTTTCAGATTGGCCTCCATTCACCTTTGAGTCACAATGTAGTCGAGGAATTCTCTCGATGTGATGACGAAGATGCATTTGGTGGGATTCAACTTCATGTTATACTTGTTCTGGGTTTCGAAGCAAGTGCGGAGGTGATTGACGTGATCTTTAGCGATGAGAGATTTGACGAGCATGTCATCGATGTAAACATCTATGGTGCGCCCGAGTTAGTCTACGAACATTCGGTTGACCAGGCGTTGATACGTAGCTCATGCATTTTTTAGTCCGAAGGGCATGAATTTGTAGCAGTCTGTCCTTCTGTCGGTGATGAAGGAGGTCTTTTCGTGGTCATCAGGGCCCATCATGATCTGATTATAGCCCGAGAAGGCGACCATGAAGGAGAGGAGCTCGTTTGCGATAGTTGCTTTGATGATTCGACCGATGTGCGGAAGCGGGAAGCTATCTTTCGAGCATGCCTTGTTCAAGTCGGTGAAGTCGACGCATACTCTCAACTTGTCGTTCTTCTTTTTGACGATCACGGGGTTGGCTAGCCAGTCCGGATACTTTACCTCGTCGATGGAGCCCGCTTGTACATGTCGGTCTACCTCGTTGTTGACTGCTTTTGCTTGCTCGGGACCGAGTTTCCTTCTATTTTGCTTGATGGGCTTGAAAGTTGGGTGACATCGAGCTCGTGGCATGCGATAGTTAGGTCGATTCCAACCATATCACTGGTGGAACATGCTAATGTCGATACATTTTCCTTTAGAAAATTGATAAGCTCATCATGTAGCTTTGCGTCGAGGTTTGTGCCGATGCTGACACACCTTGTAATGTCATTGCCGTCGATATTGATGTGGAGTACCTTGTTGAGTTTTAGGGCTCCTTTTTGCGTGGTCTCAGTGGGCTTGCTAGGGGTCGAAAAATGTCGTACGAGCGTAGGAGCTTAAGTTCTGCAATAAAGCACGTCCTAGACATCCATTAACCGTCTCAAATCGTTCGTGTTCCAGTTGGGCTAAAAAACTAGAGGCACTGGTAGTATGATGATGGAATTGCATCCATTGAGTGAATTAGGGGGCGTCCCCATGATGACGTTGTAAATTGTTGGCGTTTCATGATCATGAATTTCATGAGCTTCGTAACTCCTCCACGTGGACTGGGAGCTTGGTGGCTCCTTTGGACATAGTGGTTTCTCTGTTGAAAGCGGTGAGTGGTTTCCACAGTGTCTTTAACGATTAGGTCGACGAAACAGACATTCTCGATCATTACCTCTGTCACCTCGCAGTCGACAATTAAGAGCTCTATCACGAGAGGATCATTGTGCGGCTGGTCGACTCCTTATGCGTCATACTTGTTGAAGATGATCTCCCTGTCGATGTACCTGGATGGAGCTTTTACGTCGGCCCATTTGACTGCAGCATTTTGTGCTTTTTGATTGAACGAACCGAATTATTGCAGTCTAGAAAGCCACCCATTATCATGTTGATTCCGAGGTGCTGGGGGTGCGTCGGGGAGATACTCTTTGACCCTTTCTCGCTTCAGTCTCTTTCCTAAGCGTGCTGTGTGGTGGGGGTACGAGCTACGTCGTCACTACCCTTGCTTTGTGCTTGTTGCACGACTTCTTCTTACTTGATGCGATGTTATATGTTCTTCCTATTTTCTTCATGAGTGGGGATCGTGATTTCACCATTATTGAACTTCTTTTTTTGTAGGTTTTTCAGGTGCCTGCACTACGAGGTCGAATGGCCTGCGCGTCGATGGTAATTGCAATACTTGTGTGGGTCGACGTCTGTAGTTCGAGGCTTCTTCTGCCAGTTCGACTGTTGGCCTTGGCTATTCCCGACAAATTGGTTGTTGCTCTCTTTCCTTTGGCTTTTTTGACATAATTTGCATCGTAATTGTGGTGTGGTTTGTGATATTCTTCGCCTCGGTCTTCTCGGGATGAGTCAGACTTGACTTTTACCTTTAAGCGCACTGCGGCATGCTTCTTGGCTAGTGCCATATTTTCTTCCTCCACTTATGAATAGGGTGGCTCAGCGCATGGCGTCTTCCAAGGTCTACGGCCTGTTGATCTTCAGGTCATCGCGGAACGGAGACTAGTACCATATGACGTTTTTAGGGTGCACAGAGCTACTTCGTCTGTGATGGTTATGCACGAGGAGATGTTTTTGAATCTTGCAATGAACTCTCGTAGGCTTTCTTTGGAACCTTAGGACATGGCCCAAAGGTTTGCGGTGGAGTGACTTTGTTGTATGAACATCGAGTAATGCTTTAGGAATGCTTTCGAGAGCTAGTGGAAGTTATCTATTGAGTTAGCTTTAAGGTGGCATAACCATCTCTAGGCCGCTCCTTCGAGGTTTTCTGCGAAGAGTTGACAATAGCCCGCGTCGCGCTCCTCGGGGCTGAAATGTGCCCATTCCATTGCAATGCTGAAGGTCATTAGGTGTTGGTTTGAGTTAGTAGTTCCTCCATACTTTGGTATCTTCACCTTTCTGGGGTGCGGGATGCATAAACGCGTGATTTGGCTCGTGAAGGACATGTTTTTCGATTATCTAGAGAACTCGATCGATCTCTAAAGTTGTGCTTATCGTTTGACCGATGCATGAGTTTATGTCTTGTAGGCGCTGCTTCATAAGCTCTAGCTCTCTGTCTTTGTCGAGGCGTGCTAATGTAAGGTGGTCGGGAGCGTGGTTTGGGAACGGCTCTTGAGCGACGTAACGATGGTCGGTTCTTTCCGTAGGGGCACAAGGACGTGCCTGGGGGTTTCTTGGCGATGCGGCAAGGCTGGTTGTGATTCTGGCATTTCCTCGAACATATTTTGTTGTAAACTAGATAGGAATCCTTCTAAAGCATTTATCGAGGCCATGGGGCGTCGTTCGCTAGAGTCGCTCCAATAGAAGGTAGGAGATGAAACGAGAGCCTCGAACCTTGCATTGGTAGGTGTTACTCCGAAAATCTGAGAGGAGGTCATGACATCGGAGGAAGGGGGAGGTGTTACTCTGAAAATTTGTCTTTTTAGGGATTAGTTGCTTCCTACTTCGGTGATCTTGACTTTGGAGTTTGATGCTGGGGTACTAGTGAAGATTGCACCCCGACGAATAAGCTAGAGGCTGCGAGAGGCGGTTATTTGAATACTGCTTGGGTGGATTTGCTATTGCTTCAGCTACAGCAGGCGAGTCTGTAGATGGGTATTCGGCGGCGACATTGTTTGGACCTTCGTCATTGGATCGTGAGTCTGAGGTATGGGAACATAGTTTCAAAATTTTTAATATTAAAGGGTCTAAAGCAAATATCTTATGTTGTCATCGGATATGATACGAATAAGAGAGGTTCTTACCATGAGTTTCTTAGCAAAATATTACTCCCTTTGTCCCATTTTATAAGTCTTTTTAAACTTTTTTTCTTGTTCCATTTTATAAGTCTTTCTAAAATATCTTTGCAAATCTTTAATTTAGTTAACTTAATAATAACTAAAAAGATTTTTTCTATTGGTTAAAATAGTTTTGGTTAGATATAAATAATACATTTTAATACAAAAAGACAAGATTCTTAAATTTTTTCTATTTTCACTCAAAAGATTTATATAATGGAACACAGAGAGTAACAAAAAAAAGGAGAGAGAGAGTTTCTCCATAAGAGACTAGAGTCTCTCATTTGAGAAACTCTAGTCTCCTATGGAAAGACTCCTTTTATAGGTGTACTCTTTTGATTGGCTTACAATTTTTTTATATTAAATTTAAATTACAAAACTCAATTATGTTGGATAATTCAAACATTAAAAGTATTATTTTCTAGATAAGGTGTAGCTTATTTAGAAATAGATAAACATAAGGTTACAATTCCTATTAGTTTTAGGAGAAGTCTAAAACTATAAAAGCTATGAATCTTAGGAGTTGTCTAAGATCATAAGAGAGAAATGTTTGTTTAGTTTTGAGAAGTTTCTAATCAATAAAGAAAGAGAAGTTTCTTCAGCAATACTCTTGAAAAAATATACAATTGACGTGTTATTCTGTTAATAGCTTTGGCTAGGTCACGCGAAGAAGAGAAGGCACGATGACTTGAGCTTGAGGTTAACAGAGTCGCACGACTTGAAACGGAGGTTTTGGAGTTGTGAATTGGTATTAGAGCTTGGTCTAGAAGACAAACGACACCATAACCTCTAGCGTCGATATCTTCAAACCTGAGAAGATATGGGTGACGCAAGAAACCCTACGGGTGAAACCGACCAACACGCGAAAAAGATGGGCACACCATCGATTCAGTGTCCAATGTTAACATCCTCGAATTACACGGTTTGGGCGCCGAGGATGGGACACGATTGAACCTGGGAATAATGATCCAAAGATGAATGATGTGGCAATAGCACTGCTATTCCAATATATTCTAGAAGCTCTTATCCTACAAGTAGGAGAGCAAGGCTCCGCAAAAGTTATTTGGGACGCCATAAAATCAAGGCATCAAGGAGCAGATCGTGTTAAAGAAGCTAGACTCAAAACCTTAGTTACCGAGCTAGATCGACTAAGGATGAGAGATAACGATACCGTAGATGAATTTGCTGGGAAAATATCAAGTCTAGCTTCACAATCAGTAGCTCTTGAGGAGATAATAGAAGAAACAAAGCTCGTAAAGAAGTTTTTATCCGGGCTTCCCAGAAACAAGTTTATACATATTGTAGCTTCACTCGAGCAGGTGCTAGACTTGAACAACACTGAATATGAAGACATTTTTGGGAGGATTAAGGCGTATGAAGAGCGAGTCAGGGGTGAGAGTCACACCGAGGACCAAGGGAAGCTCTTGTATGCGTCAAATTCGACCCAAAACAGAGGTGGGTTTGGCGGTTTTATAGGCGGTAAAACCGGCCATAACTCGAGCACGAAGACGAGTGGGTTTGCGAGGGGCGGAGGAAGCTTCAGGGGGAGAGGAAGAGGAAGAGGCTGGGGGTGAGGAAGATCCAATGGCTAAGGAAAACCAAGCCCTAAAAGCTATGAGAAAGATAAGAAAGATCTTTCAAAAATACAATGTTGGAAATGTGATCAATTCGGCCATTACGTAAACCACTGCCCGTCTCGACCAAGACGAGATCAAGAAGCTAATTTAAATGAGACCGAGGAAGTTGATGGTCTCTACATGCATGAGATTGTCTTCTTAAACGAAGACAAATATTTCCCAAAAAATATGATGCTAACAATGGAGATCCTTTGGAATGGTACTTGGACAATGGAGCTAGCAATCATATGACGGGAAATAGGGATTTTTTTTTGTGAGCTAAACGAAAAACTGAATGGAAAAGTAAGATTTGGGGATGGCTCGCATGTGGATATCATCGGGAAAGGCTCGATATGCTTCATTGACAAGACAGGGAGAAAGGACATTGTTAAAGATATTTACTTTATACTTGAGTTAAAGCACAACATCATAAGTCTCAGTCAATCAACTGAGAACGGGTGTGAAGTAAATATGAAAAGAGCCATTCTCGAGTTGAAGGATGCACAAGGGAGGCTATTAGCTCGAGTAACCCGAACTCCAAACTGCCTGTATAAGACACCTTTGGAAATATATCACTCCAAGTGTCTTTACATGCAAAAGGAGGATTCGAGGTTAATATGGCACTCGCGGCTCGGGCATGTGAGCTATGGAGTCATGAAGAACATGTCGGATAAAGACTTAGTGACCGGTTTGCCAAAGAAAATGCATGAGCAGAAGGTGTGTGACGTGTGCCAGCTTGGAAAAATGTCGCGAAGCTCCTTCCCAAGCCAATCTGATTTTCGAGCAAAACACTTACTAGAATTGATTCATGGTGATTTGTGTGGACCCATAACACCACCAACACCATCGAACAATCGCTACATATTTGTGCTAATAGATGACTTCTCGAGGTATATGTGGACCATATTACTGAAAGAAAAGAGCGAGACGTTTGAACAATTCAAAAGATTAGGGCTACATTGAAAATTAGACCAAGATGAGGATTAAAGCATTTCGAACCAATAGAGGAGGAGAGTTTACATCAGGAGAATTTAACCGATATTATGAAGATAATGGGATTCATAGACAATCAACCGCACCATACACGCCTCAGCAGAATGGTGTAGTGGAGCGAAGAAACAAGATCTTAATGGAGATGACACGGCGTTTGTTAAAGGGAATGAAGACCTCAAACACGTTATGGGGAGAAGCCACTAGACACGCAACATACATAATCAATCGAGTCTCCACTAAAGCATTAAACGGTAAGACACCGTTCGAATGCCTTCATGAACGAAAACCAAGCATCATGCATATTAAGGTTTTCGGCTGCGTAGCATACGCAAAAGTGAATGGACCAAATGTTAAAAAGCTAGATGATAAAGCTAAAACCGTGGTCAATTTGGGAACATAACCATGTTCCAAATCCTATAGACTCTACGATCATATCACAATGAAGATAATCGTTAGTAGAGATGTACTATTCGATGAAAGGAAGGGATGGGATTTGTCTAGAGACTCTACTGAAATCGTAACAGAACCTGGAACATTTAGAGTCATGATGGGCGATGAACCAGGAGGCGATGACCACGGCGGAGCTGAAGACAATCACGACGGCACCGCCGCAAACGAACCTGCAGAAGCTGATCATGATGACGATCACTCTGTTTAGTCTGAAACAGAGCAAGAAGAGGCAGGGGAGGTTGAGATGGATCAAACAGAGCCGGTGGCTCCTGCTCAGGAAGAAAACCCGCAGCCAAAAACACGATCGGGTCAAACTATAAACAAACCGAAATACCTAGAGAACTATGTGTTGATTGCAAAAATAGAAGGCGTGAGGTTGTTGTTCACTGCCGACGGCGAACCTGAATGTTATGCAGAAGCAGCAATCAATGAAGAAAGGATTAAGGCAATGTTGGCCGAGCTTGAATCTATCTTGAATAACAAAACATGGCAGCTCGTCGAGAAACCAGAAGGAGTTAAGCCTATAAGTTTAAAGTGGATCTTCAAGATAAAAAGAAAGACAGATGGAACCGTGAACAAATACAAAGCAAGACTTGTTGCTAAAGGATATGTGCAACAACAAGAAATTGACTTTGACGAGGTATTTGCTCCGGTAGCTCGGATTGAAACCATTTGCTTACTAATATCTCTTGCTGCGACGAAAAAGACTGCATTCTTAAATGGTGACTTAAACGAAGAAGTGTATGTAATGCAACCTGAAGGTTATGAGAAGAAAGGAAAAGAGACTCATGTCTATAAATTGAATAAAGCACTTTATGGTTTGCGTCAAGCTCCTAGAGCATGGAACCTGAAACTTGATAACACGTTAAAGGAGATGGGTTTTGTTAAGTGTAAGAAAGAACCCGCCGTGTACAAGAGAAAGGCATGAAAAGACCTCTTGGTATTAGCTATTTATGTTGATGACTTGTTTGTGACAGAAACATCGATTCAAGTCATTAAAAATTCAAAGGCGAGATGGCGAAGAAGTTCGAGATGTCAGATTTAGAAAAATTGTCTTACTATCTCGGCATAGAGGTCACTCAAGGACCTGATGGTATCACGATAAAACAAGAGGCATACTCCAAAGCTATACTCGCCGATAATGAGATGAGCGAGTGTAACAAAGCTTACGTGCCTACGAAGACCAATCTTAAGATCTCAAAAGCTGAAGATGAACCGGAGATAGATGCCACGAGATACAAAAGGACGATAGGCTTCTTAAGGTACCTGTTACACACTCGACCGGACTTGTCATATGCAGTAGGCGTTCTTAGTCGCTACATGCAGTCGCCGAGAGTGTCACATAGTCAAGCACTTAAGCATGTTCTCAGGTACGTAAGAGGAAGTACAAAATGTGGTTTATTCTTTAAAAGAGATGGTACTTGCCGAATTACAGGATATAGTGACAACAGTCACAACATAGATGTTGATGATGGAAGAAGCACTTCAGGACATGCATTTTACTTTGGAACATCGTTGATCACTTGGACTTCACACAAGCAGCCAACTGTTGCATTATCGTATTGCGAAGCAGAGTTTATGGCTGCTACAGAAGCTGCATAGCAAGCCATATGGCTCAAAGACTTACTCAACAAAATCTTAGGAGAAGAGGACGAGAAAGTGGTACTGAAGGTAGATAACAAGTCAGCTATTGCCTTAACCAAGAACCGGGTGTTTCATGGAAGAAGTAAACACATTCTTTCAAAGTATCACTTCATTCGTGAATGCATAGAGAACAAGCAAATCGAAGTGGAGTATTTACCAAGAGCAGAACAAAGGGCCGACATACTTACTAAGCCGTTGGGAAGAACGAAGTTCAGAGAACTGAGGAGTTTGCTTGGAGTTTAAGAAATTCTTACACCTGAGATTCATGTTGGAATTAAGGGGGAGAATGTTGGATAATTCCAACACTAAAAGTATTATTTTCTAGATAAATTGTAGCTTATTTAGAAATCGATAAACATAAGGTTACAATTCCTATTAGTTTTAGGAGAAGTCTAAAACTATAAAAGCTATGAATCTTAGGAGTTGTCTAAGATCATAAGAGAGAATTGTTTGGTTAGTTTTGAGAAATTTTTAATCAATAAAGAAAGAAAAGTTTCTTTACCAATACTCTTGAAACAAATATACAATCGAACGTGTTATTCTGTTAATAGCTTTGGTTGGGTCACACGAAGAAGAGAAGGCACGGTGACTTGAGCTTGAGGTTAACAGAGTCGCACGACTTGAAACAGAGGTTTTGGAGCTATGAAATTATATAATAATAATAGTAATAATAATATTGAGAGATTTTTGGTAAGAGACTCACCAATAATAATGCTCTAACCCACTTTTCTAACTTTAACGACAAAATACCGGAATTAAACATCAGAATCGAGAAACATGTCAGAATGTACAACTGTTAAAAGTAAAATCTAAAAGGACAAAAATAAAACTATTGATAAGGACAGTATCGGTGAAATATAGAAGTACGTTGGAGACAAACTCCGTGCAACTTGTCCTCTGTTTTTTCATATAGCATAAAACCATGTTCAAGTTGGTATCTTATTGAGGTTAAGATTTTACCAAATCGTTTCAGATTCCTTTTAAATGTTGATTTAATTTTTCACCCAAACAATTCTAAATAAAAACTGTTAACGATACTAATCTATTACGTTGCATGAAAACTTCATTAAAAAGTTGTATTTTTTTTTTGGAATGAGGAATATACTGCAAAATATCTAATTAAGTTTTTAACAATCCAAAACTTTTATTATAAAAAAAACAATCCAAAACTTTTATTATATAAAAAAAAAACAATCCAAAACTTTTACCCCCACCCCCAATTTTTTTTATTCAAAGGGTGGAGGGATTAAATCCTAAAACTTTTTTTTTGTCAGACCAATCCTTAAACTTAATTTTTGTTTTTTTGGTAAAAAATTTTTCACCTATATCTAATTTTATTTTGAAAACTAAAATATTAGTAATAAAAAAATATGAAAGTATATTTGATACTAGGATCCGTGTGAGATACAAGTAATATGTATAAAAAATATAGTTTTAATATCAAACTTTAATGACTTGGTTTTTTTTTAACTCGTGGATAAATCTCAGACCTTAATTAATCTAGACTAATCTTCTAGAGGAAAGTGATCTACGGGTAAGCTCTCTCTCCGGATTTGCAAATGAACCGAAAACAAAGATCTATACCTATGTGGGATGTCCAGAGATAAACGTGAGCTTCCCATTGGCAGTGTTCGAACTCGCATGGTGTTTACCACGAGCCCATCTTTACCATTGGCCATGATGTTCTGGACTTTAAGAACTTAATAAGTCGTTTAATTATAACCCGTATAATTAGATTTTAAATAAGTCATCTATTTTTGTAACAAATATCATATTTTGTAAACTATAATATAAGTCCAAAATTTATCCAAGTTGACCGAGAAATCCTACAAACATATTCTGTAAATAAACTAGATGTTTCTAAGATAGATTTAAAAGTTTAATATGATTTGAAATTAATATAATCGTTTAGATAAAACATGTTAATTTTAGTTTTCTATCTTATTTTAGTTGTTTCATTTGACACTTTTCAATCATAACTTACATGTATTACTTATTTTCAGTTGTTTTTATCTTTCATATTTATAGTTTTAATCTTTGTTGTCAAATAAAAAATAACTAAATACTATTATAAAATACGAAATTATGTAACAAAAGAAAACTTCTTTAAAACTCCAATAGTACTTTTTTAGCATTTTTAATCTAGAAAATTTAAAAGAAAAGTTTTATAAATCTATATTATTAGATTGACATATGCCGTAAACAAAATTAACAATGATACATGTTAAAATATTGGGCCGAGATGGGTCTCGTAAATACATTTGTCTATTAGGTTAACTTATGCACATATCATAACTTGTATAAAAGGAAGACGTTGATCGATTGAATAAGATAAGAAACGATTCATAAGGTTTAAGATTTCTTGACATGGTATCATAGTTTTAACATAACTACAAAAGGATTTTAGCAATCGATTTCTGGAAACCTGTTCTTGGCTCTCGGCAAACAAACCTGCATCAGAACAACTCTCCTTCTTCGATCAGGTGGTATCTCTACTCTCTGCCGAGATCTCTGAATTTTTGTCATGGCTGGAAACGATGGAGATACAACACCCAGCAGTGGACAATTCGTGGTATCAAGGGTTGAACAAACAAGGAGAACCATATCTCCGTATGATCTAAATGCGGGAGACAATCCCAGAACATTGATATCAAAACCGATTTTGCGTGGCTCTAACTACGATGAATGGGTTACAAATTTGAAACTTACACTCAAGGCAAGAAAGAAGTTTGGATTTGCTGATGGTTCCTTACTACTACCCGATGAGAATCATGGTGATTATGAAGATTAAATCACAAATAATGCGCTTGTGGTATCTTGGATGAAAGTGGTGATAAAAGAAAGTGATGTATCCTCCATGGTGCATATCGATGATGCATACAAACTCTGGACTCATACGCAGAAGAGATTTGGCGTCAAAAATGGCCAAAGAGTTCAGTGTCTCAAAACCGAACTTGCAAATTGTTGACAAAAGGGGCTTCCTATGGAGGCTTACTACGACAAACTTACGCAAATATGGAGAAGCTTATCGGATTTTAAACACAGTAAAATAATGGAAGAAATCGAAAAGAAAGAGAAGAAGATAAGTTGCATTAATTTCTTATGGGATTTGATGAATAGGTGTTTGGAACGATGAAGTTTTCATTGTGAGAACCGAAATTCTCACTGTCAATATTTACATGGTTCNTAAGATCAGATGATGAACACGAGAAATTAGGTTAAGGTTACAAAACTAAGCTGCGAAGTAAGATCAAACAAAAAGCGTGAGTAAAGCCAATATGCGAACAGTCTGCGATATTTAGGTTAACGAGATTCGTATGACGAAA
>OVAN01006222.1:0-21731 GCA_900406275.1 Anastatica hierochuntica | reverse complement strand
CCTGATCTAATTCAGTTCCGAAAGGTTCTGTTTTCCTGTTTCAGAGATCCAAGGTTGCATCAAAACGACTTCAAGGAAAAGAGGGATCGGTTACTAAGTCCCGAAAGGTGACTCCCGAGCCTCGTCGTTGCGAAGGCTGGGTCGACGGGACCAAAGATCTCGTTGCTTCCTCGAACTGTTGCTGTCGAGACACGAGCTGGTGCACCAGGCGTTCGTACTCTTGGGTTCTATTTACCAGTTGTAACATCATCTGGCGGATCTCAGAAAGTTGAGCCGATACCTGATTTACAGTTGGCGCTGGAGGCAGAGGCTTGTCGCTGGGAGTCATCGAAGGCTGAAGGCCTTGGGCTGATATCACTAGGGAGCCTTTGAGTAGTTGTTCCCGTGATGACATGGTCGGATTAAGTGCATGCCAGAGGTTGTGACTCATTATGAAGATTGGAGCGTTGAGGCTCCGTGGTTGGGAGACCGGAGCCTCCATGATTTAGTGAGCCGGAGCTCACAGTGACGGGATCGAGGTCTGGTCGATTCGCTTTTTGGTTGATTGGATCCATCTTCAAGTTGCTGAGTTAGGGATTCAAAATCTTGTCCCCACAGACGGCGCCAAAATGTGGACAACGAAATCCACACTTAGATTTCTAAGATGATTTAAATGAGGAAAAAATTAGCGGATTGAATCGCGTAAAAACTTTAGATTAACAAAAGGATTTGCAATAAGGTTTCTGAAAGTGTGTTTATTGATTACAAAGAGATAAGTGTTACAATTGGTTGAATACAAGAAACAAATTGATTGAATGAACGCGAGTAATCTCTAGGTATAATCGTGATCCCAGAGGTCCCATTATTTTCCTCTTCCTCTCCATAAATAGGCTCTTCTGTGACCAAAAGTTGTTACCGTACCCTCCGATATTTCCTCTTTAAGTTACGAGATTCGTAACAACTTCTTTGACCGAGTCCGAGACCTTGAAGTTGACTGTCCGGAACCTGATCTTCCAGCTTTCGGCTTCGACACCTATCGTAGGTACGAACCTGATCCCGCGAACAAGCGAAGTCTCTTTGGTTGGCCCATCTTCTTATCTCTTTAGCTAATTGGATCTTGCTTGTAACGAGCCTTTAGCAGATAAACCAAACCTAGACCCAACAGTGGACCTAGGTGAATCCGAAACCGAGTTATATATTTACTAATCAGGATGCAACCTACCAATTTAACTACTAACAAAATTGTTGGTTAAACAATTATTGAGTTTTATTTAATAAAAGCAAGTATTTCTTGTTGCCAAATTATGTATTCCAAATTCAAAAATGAGAAAAGGATTGTAATGTATTTCACTTTTTGTATTACAAAATTTTGCCTTTAAAATTTGACTAACCTATTGTAACAATAGTCAACACAGTTTATCGTTTACTATTTATTAATATGAAATCAATATTGACACAATTACCAAAGATAAAAGACAAGTCCACCCTGCGCTTTACCAAAATTGAATTGACCTTTTCTATGTTGAATTACTTTTCATTATCTACAAGTTATTGATAACATTTTTGGTTTCTTTTACAGATATAATACACTGAGAATTTTTCTTCTAACACGTGAGAACTGAGCATCTTTAAAAAACAAACAAAATATAATAACGTACTCCCTCAGTCCTATTATATAAATCTTTTCAATGAAAATAAGAAAATTTAAAATGTATTATTTATATATAACCAAAACTACTTTAACCAATAAAAAAATCTTTCTAGTTATTATTAGATTAATTAAATTAAATATTTGCATAAATATTCTAAAAACATTTATAAAATGCAACAAGAAAAAATGTCTGGAAAGACTTTTAAAATTGAACGGAGAGAGTAATATTTATCTTTATCTATTATATTAAAACATAATCATTCTTTTTATCAACTTAAAAATATTGTCATATAAATTTGGACCTAATTCACAATCATTGAAATAATTATAACAATCATTATTATTTAATTAATAATACAATATAAATATTATTAATCCGTGTTATATCCTCTACTTCCATGTCCAAATAAAATATATAGAACTATGTCATTATTAATTAGTTTATACATTATACATGTATCAATATTTATATAGTTAACATGTTAGCATACATATATTCATAAATATATAATAATGTTCAATACAAGACCGTAGATTCAATCATATATTATTGTTTTATAATAAATTGGCTTTGATATATCTATACTATAATATATATGAAAATTATATTATTTTAGTACAAATGTACATGTGTAAATTAGGGCTAGACGTTCGTGATGTTGTTCAGTTTCAGATAGGGTTCAGATCCCGAATTCCAGCCCTATAGGATCCATTCTGGTTTTTGAAACGTTCGGTTCGAGTTTTTTGGGTCGGGTCAGATTTTATAAAACTATTAAAACTCGTTGCGGGTTTGGCTATTTTCGGGTCGAGTTCAGATTTTATAAAACGATTAAACAAATTTTATGCTTCACAATGTAACATATGTCATTTTATACTCTATGATATCTTATAATATAAAGTGAAACGTGTACGATGTGAGCTTGACATGTCGTCAAATTATAACTCACGAAATTTTAACATGTGTCACTAATCGATCGGATCATGACATGTGTCAAGTACTTAAATTTTTCAATTTTGTATCAAGCTGACAACCAATGGTAGCTTGAGATTTCAGGAAACAAAGCCTGCTAATCTCAATTTAAAATAGCTTAAAATTTCAGCAGTCAAAATTCGAATACACAGGGAAACATAGAGTTATACAAAAAAATGAAACAAAAAGAAATGCACTAATTTATAGTTTCATCACCACTTTACCCATCATAATCATTTTCTTTTATTAAAAAAAATGCAGAAGCACACAAGGTATTACCGAAGGCTTGATAAAATCCACTCGAAATTTCTAATCTTTGTCTCCTGTGTTGAAATGACTGGATTTTAGAAGATAAAACAACATGCACTTCCAAATGTGGCACGGAAGATCACCCTTGCAAAAGTCGATTGCGGTTAGGTTGACCCTATGTCGATTAAATACCAAAAACTCTCTCAAAAGTAGTTATATGTGTGTAATTTTAACGCTATATATTCACAACTTTTACATGAATTATAAAGTCGTTCCTTTTCATATGATCAACTAAATTTGTTTTCTTTCTATTGTATATTGTGTGATTGATTACTACCACCACTAAATAAACACATCTTATTATATAAAGCGAAACTAAAAAGGAGAAGAAGCTTTTGCTACCGTAAAGTGAAATAGGAAAATATTAATGAAGTATAAAAATTACAAAATAGCATTTTTTTTCGCCTTACAAAAAAGCATCTATAGATCAGAAATTATATATCTTTGGACGAACAAGAAGTAATTAATATTGACGAACAAGAAGTAATTTAGATAATTATATCTTGATATATGACCAATGGGTATTTTATTATGTTCCTTCTATTCTAATCATCCCCCTTTGGATTTTTCCAAAGTTTTCTCTAATAAAGAAGCCATATTTTTCCTTCCTTGTTTCAGTCGCTCTTCTGCTATATTCATTTTTAAAGTTTGGGTTTTTTCTCCTCTTCTATTCAATGGAATACTAAACCACCATTGATTGATTGATTGATCGATCGAGATATTTCTCACTCAGGTTTCGTATCAAATTCATCATCTCTCTCTGTGGTTCTTTTTGTGTCTAGCTCTTTTCATCTCTTATCCTTCTCAAATTCTCTTCGTCCATTTGTTTGGTTTGATTTGATGCAGAAATCGTCCAAGTTCGTAACTTGTTCCTGATCTTCTTTTAAAGATTCATCCTTCTTTGTTCCGATCATGGCTGTCGCTGAAAATGCTGGTGTCAAAGTTGACTCTTCTGGTCAGAATTTAGACAACAACAACACTGTTTCTTCAGCAGCCGAGACGACGAAGCCATCGTGTCCTGATGATCAAACCCCTGATTCCGATTCCTCTCTCGACTCATCGGATCCTCCGACCAACGATTCGACTCAAGAAACCGACGATCGGACCAATGAGAAGGGTCAGTCAAATGGGTTTAACAAAAATGGTTGCGATGACTCAAAATCGGAGAATGGTGAAGGAGGAGAAAACAATGGAGGGTGTGTCAAGAGTGAGATCAAAAGTTTGGCTGATGCGTTCTCTAAGCTCAATCCAATGGCACAAGAGTTTGTTCCTCCTTCACTAACTCGAAGCCAATCTGGGGTTTTGAGAAATGGTTTAGGGTTTACTAACAATTTTGTAGCGCAACAACCTGTTCTTGCAGATGGAAATGGTCATTTTGATAGAAGGGTATTTATCATTCTTAATCATTTCCGCTGAATTTTGTTTTCTGGATCAAAAGTTTGTGTTTTGGTGGACAGTTTTGTTCCTCATTTGTTGTCTTGTTATTGAGCAAATAGTCAGTCACTTGTATCTTTTGATTTGTGTTAATGAGGCGTAGTTTTCTTTACCATGATTGAAAAAGATTGTATATTGATAAGATTCAGCAAACAGATAACACAGATAAAGTTTCGAGCTTTGCATGTTTGCTTTCGTATTCTTGTGTCTATTGCTTGATCATTGGTACAGAATCATATATCCTTTGTCTGTAGTTTGTAAAATTTTATTTGCTTGCTGTTCCTTTTTTGTATATGATTTTGAAGTTGTTAGGTTTTTTTCTGCTAGATGTGCGGAAGAGTAGTATGAGAAACTAGAGTATGTGTTTAATATTGCTGTGGAGATTATTTTAGTAATTCGTATGCTTCTTGTTTTTATGTTTGCTGCAGAGAAGGAGTTTCGGCCAAGGGAAGCGAAGAATGAACAAAAGGACAAGCTTGGCTCAGAAGGACGATGTAATCAGGAGAACTGTATATGTCTCTGACATCGATCAACAGGTATAACAAAGGAAGTTAATTGGCGTGCAAAAGCATTTTTTCTTGCAAAGGAAATTAAGGAATCCATTTTATAATCACTGCCTCTCTTAACTTGTTTCGTTTGTAGATTACCGAGGAGAACCTTGCAGGCGTCTTTCTTAAGTGTGGACATGTAATGATATTTACTATGTTCAAAATGTTCTGATTTATCTGCAATAACTCGTTTCCTCATATGATCTTTGTTGTCATTTTGGGATTGGAAGGTTGTTGATTGTCGTGTATGCGGTGATCCTAATTCTGTCCTTCGTTTCGCTTTCATTGAATTCACCGATGAAGGTATTTGTAACGTCAACCTTTCTTTACGAGGTTTGTTCAGTACTGTTTCTTTCTTAACTAATCGAGCAATGTTGCTGCAGAGGGAGCTAGGGCTGCTTTGAGCATGTCGGGAACGGTGCTCGGTTTTTACCCTCTTAAGGTGCTTCCTTCCAAAACAGCTATTGCCCCTGTTAACCCTACTTTCCTTCCACGGGTATGTTCATACAATCATGGTTAAATTTGGCTTCTATTTAATGGGTTGAATCAAATCACAAGCTTAATGATGATTACTTTCTTTCAGTCTGAGGATGAGCGTGAGATGTGTGTGAGGACTGTTTACTGTACCAACATCGACAAGCGGGTAATTTAGTTTCCATATACCATTTATTGATGAGTTCGTACCTTATTTGGATACCATTTAACTGCTCGAGAAATGGAGTAACTAACTATCATCAGTGTCATTTTTCTTAATTTTGCAGATCACCCAAACTGACTTGAAAGGCTTCTTTGAAATGCTTTGCGGGGAGGTATGGATTTTGGTTTGCAACAAGATATATTGTTTTTATACATTTCTATGTATGTTGGTGTTTTACTCTCTGCAATCTGTTTGTGATATATCTTTTTAGGTTCATCGTCTGAGGCTTGGAGACTATCATCACCAAACCCGCATTGCTTTTGTTGAGTTTGTGCTGGTAAATTTATACGCCTAGTTTTCTATTGAAGTGTTCCCATTTTGGGCACTAGTTTTAGCGAAGGAGCAATTTTAGTTGCTAATTAAGATTCTGTTGTTTGAAATGCGGCTGGTTTGAAGCATTTAAAGGAACCAGGATAATTCCTTCTAACTTGTACATTGCATTTTATAGAGCATCTTAAGTTTTAAAAGATTGTCTATGAGCTTCTTTGAACCTTACAGCTAGATGCATAAACTTGGATATAAAGTTCACATGAAAGGGTCCAAGATTCAAAGTTCTATTGGTCAATGGATATTCATACTCTTCTATGTTTTCTCAGGCGGAAAGTGCTATTGCTGCTCTTCATTGCAGCGGTGTTGTCTTGGGCGCACTCCCAATAAGGTAAATGTTTCATCATTTTAAGCCGTTTCTTTCTTTTTTTGGTCATTTATCCACTTAATGTCAAAATTTTGCATGGTATTCTAGTTTTAATGGTTGCTAAAAGCAAATTGGATAAGTCTATTTATGGTTCTTTTATCAAATTGTGAAATGTGATATATTTCCATTTGTTATAAATATGTCCATGATAAGATTTAACTATAGAAATGAGCCTCTTCAGATTTTTCTTCTTCTGATGATGATATTGTATTAATCTTTGTGTTGATTTTTGAAGGGTGAGCCCATCAAAGACACCAATAAGGCCGCACCTTCCCCGTGCTGAGCGCAACTGAAAATTATCATCGCAAAACTCTCGGTGGAGAGATCCGAAAAAGATGTATGGAGAAAGAGAAGAAGAAGTCTAAAGAAGAAGGTACTTGAGGCGTTTTGTGTTATATATACTTGAACCTTTTTTAGCTTAGCAGTTGCAGAAGAGCCTGCCCGGTATCTTGGAACTATCTTAAAGAACTTTTGTCTAAACTTCCTGATTTCTATTATAGACGGGTCTCTCCGGAAACAAACCTTGTTTCTTTCTTCTTCTTTTTTTTTTGTTGTTGAGAAAATACCCTTTTGGATAATTTTTTTTATGAATGATTTAAGACATATGAAGAAATTTCTCTTTGTCGGGGTGAAGTGAGTTCATTATTCATTTGGTTCTTGATTCCCGTTAGATCTTGGCTGAGTTTGAATTTCTTTTGTTCTTTGTATTGGGTTGCTTAGTGTTCATTAGATTTTTGTGGAAATAAATATTTTGATAAAAGATATAAGATTTGAGGATTGTTCTTTTTTGTTTGGTCACAAGTTTGAGGTTATATACCATCTTTTTCTTTTCACAATAGAAATAATTTAAAACAAACCTACGGAGAAGAGAAGAATCGAGCTGCGACTGCAACTGTTGGTGGTGTTGGTGAAACAGAGGCGGAGAATCCAACATTAGATGTCTATCTTATGTGACTCAGGTTGCGTCTAGCTGTCATTCTTCTTGAACCATTTGGGAGTATACTGAATCAAGATAAAATCAGATTGGATCTTGTTGTGCCAAATCTGTTGCTATTGAGGCCCCGTATGAGAAACTGGTGGCCTACTTCTCACATTGCTCAAATTGCTTTTTCATGTTTAGTCATGGCTTTTCGCAGCTACTTCTTTTGCATCGACATTTGAAGCTGTTTCAAGGTTATCAAGATCGTCCTAGAGTATTAGACGACCAAAATAGACTTGGAAACTTTCTTGTTTACATGCCACCGGAGCATGAATTTAATGGTCTCTGGTGCCATCAGAATTTGAAAATCACCTTTGTAATCCATCATAGGCGAGTTTTGCATTTTGTACGAGTGAGATCGAAGATCGTAAATATCCAGTCGTTTATAGCTAACTTGACCATATCCCCTTTTATATATCATCAGAATTTGCAGACGGTCATCTATGGGTCCCATTTTCAATTTTGTTTGAAAGAAATTTAGCAAGAGCTTCACCCATCTGATTCAGATGGGCCATAGTTATCTCTGTTGAGGAGCATTGGGATGGTCTATATTCGTCCTTCTAACACTACTGACTTTTAGTTTCTATTGTGCTACTAATTTCTTTTTACTGGTTTGAAGTATCTATTTTACTAAAGTATCTATCTATAAAAAAATTTAAAACACGGTCAATCAAAAGTTGGATGTATTAAACTTTGGAAATTTTTTTGAAAAAATCATCCACTATATTTTTTTGCCCATAATATACATGAACTATTGTGCTCCCTTTTTAATACACCACATGAACTATTGTGCTCCCTTTTTAATACACCAACTATATTTGGTTGTCGCTTTAATACATGATAAAACCGTATTTTTACATGGTTTACCTTGGATTTTTATTCATTTTTAGAGCTTTTATGCTTTTCTTTATCACTAATGATATTTTTCTTGTATATGTAGTGTTAAAATTCATTTTAGGTCGAACAATGCATTTTGGAGCAGTTTGGACTCATTTGTAACAAAAGTCAGTTTTTGGACAATTTTCATGCATCCGAAATATCATCCCATTTGAAGGCCTTCCCTTCAATGAAACTTGATGAAGTTTGGGAGGATCTAGAATTTTGAGTAATATTTCTAATGGAGTTGGGTTCAAGACAATTGGATCTCTGGATCAAAAGTTATAAGCAATTTAGTGAAGACATGTTTGTTTGCCCTGAAGCTGGAATGTGCCCAGAAATGAGTTGTAGCCGGATTTTGACAAAAATCACGCACCGACCGGTGCCATCAATCTCCCTGACCGGTTGGCGGACACTTTCACACCGGTCTGGGCCAAAAATCACCCCTAAACCGATGCTAGCCTATTCTCGACCCCAACTTAACCGGAATCGACTTTTCTTGACCTGATACTATGTTTTTAGCCGTTTGTGAGAGGGGAGCCACGACTTTTAGAGATATAATAGACCGTTGGAGGTAGAGAACTCGTGCCATACCTTTTCCTTCAAGAGATTTGATTTCAAGAGCTTCTAAGGAGAAGATCTCGCTTTGTAACCGATTTCTAAACCTTTTTGCTCTTAATTAACTGATGTTTGCTACTTATATCTCTCGCATACCTACTGTTATAATGAGCTTTGAGTAGTTTATCTATTGGGTTTAGGGGTTTCAAAGGGGATTCATGGATTGATTACTAGATTATTGGATTTAGTGATTTATGTAGGGTTCTTCATCTAAATTGTTAATTGTTGATTTGTGGTTGATTGACCATCTAGCTACTGTCATTTAGGATTGATTCACTCACCGAAAGTGTTTTTGGATTGCCTTGTTTAATATGGATGAGTAAAAACGTCGGTCCTCACATGAATGATTTTACCGAGTTTTTGTGAACTTTTGAATATGAATTGTATGCTTGCTTATTCACTTGATAACCAACAAGAGTTGAATAGTTTGCATTTTTTAGACTTTAATAATTGATACTACAACAGTAGATTAATTATCCTTGCATGATTTGTGTTCTAGGACAAACTTATTAAATTTATCGGTCTATTATTTTGTTTTAGTCAATCCTTGATAACTTGAGATTTCTCCAATGCCCAATGCTTTCTCTTATGTATAATTTGATATTGTTTACTTTATCGTTTTAGTTTATTTAGTTATAATTTCGTGCCTCACAATCCCACAAAACAAACCCCCATATTTTCACTTTAGCTTAATCCGATTCTTACAAACTCGTAGTGTGGTTCTTAGTCCTTGTGGATTTGATCCTAAGTACTACCAAAACCGATGTGCACTTGCAACATTGTGCTATTTCTCGGGGTAAAACTTTGAGCACATCAATACACCAAGTTCAAATTTTCTAATTTTTAGACGTCCGAGTAAACGAACGTTAGTGGATTTAATGGAGTTGTTTTGACGATGTTTGTTATTAGTAACACGTACGTTTGACTAATAATAAAAGATTGTGAAATTTCCTAAAAAATTACCTACTATTTTCCTTTGCCTAAAAAATACAAAAACAATTTTTTATTGTCATTTGAAACTCCAGTGTCAAATTTGTAGCCTTTAGAAATTTGAACTGTACCATTTAGACCCAATTCCTAGTCAATTTCTAAATCAAAAACCCTAAATTTATCTTTGCTTCTCTTCTCAGTTTTCATCATTCTGTCAAGAAAATGAAGATGAAACTAAGTCAATCAACAAGTTCAGTGGAGAAAACTATGATAAGACGATGCGAAAATGCGGAAATTTGGGCTCTTCTTTGTAGATGTGGTAAGCATATATCATTGGATAAATCTTGGAAATATGATAATCCGGGACGAATGTACTACAAATGCAATATTAATGGATATGTGAGATGGGCTGGTAAAGAAAAGCCACGTTGTTGGCAGAAGGTGAGTTTGGTGGAGGCAGGATATCAAATTCGTCAACAAAAAGAAAAAACCAAGATGCTTAAGAAGTCACCTAGATAAATGAATCAACATATGATAAGCAAAGGTACTCATAGTTCAACCATAACGAAGTCTAAAGTAAGGGATACACATGACGAGGAGAAGCACAAGCTTGAAAACGAAATTATGGCATCAAAAGAGAGGGATAAATGCTTGCTCGCAGTTTCTTGTCATAGAATTCTTCACTGATCTTGATCCTTGACCTAGTTTCATCTTCAATTTCTAGACGGAATAATGAGAACTAAGAAGAGGAATTTTGGATTTTCGATTTAGAAATCAACTGTAATTGAAATGATACAATTCAAGTTTCTGTAAACTACAACATTTGAAAACTGGAGTACTAATATGACAACAAAAAACAGTTAGTGTATTTTTTGGATAAAGAAAAATAGTTGGTGAACATTTTAGAAATTTTTGCGGTTTTTTATTATTAGTCAAACGAACGTGTTACTAATAACAACCACCATTAAAAACTCTGTTAAATCCTCTAACGTCCGTTTACTCGGGCGTCTAAAATTAAAAAACTTGAAACTTGGTGTGTTAAAATGACAACAAAAATAGTTGGTGTATTAAAAAGGAAACCAAAATTATTTGTGTATATTTTGGGAAAACAAATTATAGTTGGTGAAATTTTCAATTAATTATGTTTTCGTGGGGAGTGTTGCAAATATTAAAATTATTTGGTATATAAAATAAAATTTACTCCATATAAAAGTAAAAAACATAGCATATCCAATATATGAAGCATGTGTGATAGATCTCAAATTCAACTCAGAAAATAGGGTTAGAGTTTGGTTGGACTGCAAAGTAAAAAAGATTCCAAGAGTATTTTGTATTATTTTTCTTAATGAATATTCATAGATTACAAGGTGATATATGAAGCTGTGAATACAAAGAGAATGAATGCAAGGTAATTTGAGTCTCAAATGTTCTGCCCCTCCTTCTTTTTCTTCTGCTCCTTTCTATAATTTTCCTCCGAAAATCGTAATTGTGGCATTATTCTCTCTGACAAATCTTTCTTCATTAATGCGGGTTGACCGTGTATTAAATTCTTTTGATTCTTCTTAATTATGATATGAGCTTTTGCTTCGGTTGGGTCTGTAACCTTTTTTTTCTTTTGATTCCTTTCTTCTTTCGCTAATGGACCCCAAGGGTGGAAACCACTTCCAACAATATGTATTTAAAAAAGAAATGTACTCATATACAAAATTAATAGTCCGTTTCATACAAAATTATCAAATGACAACAAATAACTTATTTAACATATCAATTTGATTGTTTCGACATCCAGTACCGATATGAGCAACCAACCTAATTTAAAAAAATTAAAACCATGATCAATCATAAATTAAATGCATAAAAATTAAAAAAGCACCTGGTTGATAGTGCGGATCAAACTTTAGTTATAAATTAAATTAGTTACCGAATAAAGTTAACAAGTATTCTACTATATGGACATTGTGGTGGATTACAAGGGATTATACATGATCTGATGTAAACTGTAATCGTATATTTCTAAAGATAAAGTTATTGAGAAGAGCAAGTTGTCCAGTAGTTGTACTAGCTTTTCTGCCATTGCATGTATACTTGTTTCTAGTTGAGAGGAACTATTTGCCATTAGGCTACTGACAAAAAAAATTACAGAAAATTATTTAACTTCTTAAATGTATAATTTAATTTCAGAAATAGTTAAGGGAATTTCTTAAAAACCATTCATCATAATCTTTAAAACAATATAAAAAAAAATTCAAGAGAGAAGCGTACGAGAGAAGAAGAAGAAAGCGATTCGTCCTTTTGTCAGCGGACTTCGTCGGATTCGGTTTCTCCCGGCTATGTACAATTTTTCTTTCTTTCCTCCTCATCCTCTTCTTCATGGTGCGTCGATATGCTTACTTTCCTGGAGATTATGAGATTGGTGACCTGCTTCTTCAGATCTGGTCATGCTCAGACAAGTTCTGGTCAGGGGGCGAAACATGGACGATCGAGTTGGTGAGTTGGTCGGCGTGGGAGTACAAATCTTTGATAATCACTTTTTGCTCTCCTTTAGATATGGTTCTATGTGGGGGTTCTAGTGTTGAGCATTCTTAGATCTAGATGGCCATCTTTGGAATTGGAAAGTTTAGAGGAGATTGTCTTTTGTCTCTATCGTGACCTTAAGTCCTCTCAATTTTCCTGCTATCCGGTGAGAGGATTTTGTCTTCAGGTGTTGTGCTTCGTTTGATCTAATTGTCTAGGTAGTGTAATGGTGCGTGCGAGAGGTGTTCTCTTCCTACAAGATGTTTCCCTCAATAAGGAAGTGTGCGAAGCTTCTAAGTCGAAAACCGTTGAATGTTTAAAGTGGTTCTATCTTCTTCGGTATGGAATGATGATAGTCGGTGATACCCGTGGATTCTCTCTTTGTAGGAGCAATATAAAGAGTTCCGTTTGTGTTAATCCCCAACAATCTCGGCTCGTGTCGCTCATCTCCATTTCGCCTCCAATCGTTTCCACTTGCTCTCTAGTTTGTTTTTATTTGTTCTGATTGCGGTTTGTTCATATAGTTGTTACCACCCTTTGTATATTGTTGTTTGTTTGTGTGGACTTTGTTTCATTTTGTTGGTTCCGGGAGTTCTATTTAAACTCGTCGATTTTTGTCTCTGGAAAGACTTTGGTCTTTTTCGGCTCTTAGCACCGAAAAAGCGTATGTCTTTTGCCCGGTTTTGTATGAATTCTCATCATTGTTAATTTAAATAATCTTTTTTTTTTTCGCCGAAACCCATTTCATTAAATTGGTAGCGAACCTTCCGTTGGGGAAAGCCGATAAGGAACCAGATTGCTTACATGGGTAGAAAATGAACCGCTTAGTCTTGCTTTTTTGGCAAGGCTATCGGCTACAAAATTAAGAGAACGTGAAACATAGAAAATATTAAAATTCGGGAACGCGCCCTTCAGTCTAATGAAATCATTCAACTCGGCAGCGAAAGCAGGCCAATCCGTTGGGGATGAGGTCATCGAGATCAGTTGCATACTGTCCATGGCAAAGGCAACCTCTGTTACCGCTGCTGAGCTCAAAACCTCCATTGCCCATAGGAGGGCTTCTAGTTCCGTGTGAGCAGGTGACAACGTACTGCGTATACTCCGGTGTCCATTCCACACTGGGGAGTCGTCGTTGACTAGGCTCCAACCGAGTCCGCAACAATTTCCAGAAGCGATCCAAGATCCATCGAGGAAGCAGACCAAGCCCTGGAAAGAGGGGCCGACTCCCTGTGCGGGCGTCTGAGGTAGACTATTCGGTTACTCTTCGGTCTCCACCGTGGAATTAGCACTCAACCAAGCATTGGCTTCTTGAGCTGCGTGGGAAACAATGTCCTGGGCATTTGTCCTCTTCGTTTCGAAGACAACATCGTTTCGAGCCTTCCAAATAAACCAAAGTAACCATGGGAAGGTAGTTAACGATTCCTCACTCGCCCCAATCTCTTTCGCCTTCCAGAAAAGGTACTCAAAGTTGTGAAAGATTGATATTCGGGGAAATAGAGTAGGCGCTGATGGAATGGGAGCTAGAGCCCAGACTTGACGAGCGGGCGGGCATTCAAACAACACATGATTAATCGTTTCCTCATCTGCACCGCAAATGGGACAAGTCGCCTCGACTCTCATGTGTCTAGAGAATAATCTTTGGCATGTAGCCAGAGAACCAGTTAAACATTGCCACACAAAATGTTTGAGCTTTCGTGTGGTGTTAAGATTCCATGCTTGTGCCACGAGTACATCCACTGTAGGTCCCTGAAGAGGGGGGTCACAAGCAAGGCGAGTAATTTCTCTCGCGGCCCAATAACCTGAGCGAACGGTATAGTTGCCCGATGACGTGTAGGACCAACTATAACTGTCGCTCAAATAGTTCTTAGACGGGCGGATACTTAGGATTCGGGGAATATCCTCCGCTACAAATAACTCCCGGAGGTGATCCTCTTTCCATAGCTTAGAATCCTCATCAATTAGGTCATTTACATAGAGGTGGGGATCCCTCTCTTGGGATACACCTTGTGGAATGCGCGCTGGAATATCAGGGATCCAAGGCTCGCTCCACACTTTAGTCAGCATACCCGATCCTATAGTCTTACGAAGACCCGACCAAAGTAGGGGCTTTGCTGCCATAATGCTTCTCCATCCGTAAGACGGTCGGTTCAAATATTGAACCTCTAGGGGGCTGCAATACTTAAAGTATCGCCCTCTGAGGACCCTACTCAAAAGTGAATTCGGGAATCTGATGAGACGCCATAGTTGTTTAGCCAACAAAGCCAAATTAAAATCCTCAAAAGTTCGGAAACCTAGGCCTCCCTTTGAGAGTTGAGTGCATAGCTTGTCCCATGCTATCCAATGTATACCTTTACTATCCGCCTCAGAGCTCCACCAGAATCTGCCTATTGCGCTGCTAAGCTTAGCACATATAGCTTTTGGAAGCAAAAAACACGACATAACATAGGTCGGGAGGGCCTGCGCTGCGGACTTTATCAATATCTCCTTCCCACCTTTAGAGAGAAACTTTGCAAACCATGAATTAATTCTCGATTGAAGTCGATCTCTCACAAAGGCAAACACTTGTGCTTTTGAGCCATGGATCTTTTCCGGGAGGCCAAGGTAGGTTCCCATACCACCTTCTTGTTGAATTCCTAGCACCTCTCTGATCTTTGATCTCTCTGGCGCGGGTATATCAGAGCCAAACATAACTGAAGACTTTGCTAGGTCAATCATTTGACCTGAGGCTTCGCCATATTGGCGGATAATATCAATTATTGCTTTTCCTTGGGATTCTATAGCTCTGCAGAAAAAGAGGCTATCATCCGCGAAGAGCAAGTGAGAGGTTGAGGGACTTGCTCGTGAAATCTGCATGCCTTGGATTCTCCCATGCCATTCAACATCTTTGAGTTGCGCAATAAGAGCTTCTGTGCATATGATAAAAAGGTATGGGGATATCGGATCTCCCTGGCGAATCCCACGGGAAGGAGCAATCTTCCCTTTCGGGGCTCCGTTAAGGATTATCTTATATGATACTGACGAGATGCAAAACATGATCCAACCTACAAATTTGGCCGAGAACCCCATCTTTAACATTAGGGCTTCAAGAAAATTACATTCCACTCTATCATATGCTTTGCTCATATCTGTCTTGATCGCCATAAATTTTTTCCTACAAGCCGGGTTTGATCTTAGGGCGTGGAAGTTCTCTTGAGCAGTAAGGATATTGTCAGTTATAAGTCTTCCCGCAACAAAGGCGGATTGCATCTCAGAAATAAGCGTCGGAAGGGTCTTTTTTAGTCTGAGGCTAAGGATCTTCGATATTACTTTGTAACTGATGTTACAGAGACTGATGGGTCTGAAGCCAGACATCTCACACGGTTGGTCAGATTTAGGGATGAGACAAATATTGGTCTCATTTAATTCTTTCTCAAAAACTCCATTAGCGTGGAAGTTTCTGACTAGATGAATGAGATCTTTGCCGATTATGTCCCAGTAGGATTGATAGAACAGAGCCGTCATGCCGTCTGGTCCCGGGGCTTTCTCAGGGCCTATAGAGAACAAAGCTCTTTTAATTTCCGCCTCAGAAAATTCCCGGGTGAGCCTATCATTCATCGCCTCTGTAACAGATGCGGGAATATCTTTAAGATCCCTCTCAAAGTTACTCGGATTCGATGAAGAGAATAGATTATTAAAATAATCCTCGGCCAATTTTTCAATTCCCGCTCCAATGTCTATCCACTCTCCGTCATGATTTAGTAGGCCTAGAATCCGGTTTCGGGCTCTTCTTTGTTTTGTCGAGGCATGAAAAAAACTGGTATTTTTATCTCCTTCTCTTAGCCAATTGGCCTTGCTTTTCTGCTTCCAGTAAATCTACTCCTCCAGATAGGCCAGCCCGAGTCTCTTTTTTAAATCCGAGAGGATTTCTTGACTAACGTTCTCATCTGGTTGGGCTTTATCAATACTGTCTTGTAGTTCTACAATTAGCTTTTTCGAATTTGTTTTGGCCCCTTTTTTCCAAGTTGATATCTCTCTCCTACAACATTGAATTAGCCCTGAGAATCCACCCGGTTCGCCATGTCGGGGAGGCGAACCCCGACATTGTTTTGGCCCCTTTTTTCCAAGTTGATATCTCTCTCCTGCAGCATTGAATTAGCCCTGAGAATCCACCCGGTTCGCCATGTCGGGGAGGATTCCACCCACGAGCAATAGCATCTCTTAGGCCCGGTTTGCCAATCCATCTCTTATCAAACTTAAAGTTCTTCCCAAAGCACTGGGGAAAGTTTTGAACAGTAGTTAGGAGAGGTCTATGATCAGATCCCCACATTTTTAAATATTCCAAAAATGTATGTGGGAAGATTTGGTGCCAATCTTCGTTGCCCATGGCTCTATCCAATCGACATTTCACCATTCCGTTTTTTCGGCGTCCTGCCCAAGACATATGGTTTCCTTTGTAAGGAATGTCGATGAAGCCGCAACATTGAATCATATCCCTAAAGGGAAGGAAGGATGCCTCTGATCTACGTTTTCCACCATATTTTTCATGATTCCCTGTAATCTCATTGGAATCACCAATAGTGAACCAGGGGCCAAATCTGGTGGTGGCGATACGGGTTAATCTTTCCCAAACATACTCTCGGCATTTAACAACCGGATCTCCATACACAAAAGATAATAATACTCGATTTCCATCGAAAATAGTTTCAACATCCATCAAACGATCATCAATATATAAAGTCTTAACAGGATAATCTTTAGAAAAAAACAACGCAAGACCTCCGCTAATACCGACAAGATCAACAGTGATAAGATTATCAAATCCTAGAGACATCTGAAGATCTTGTAAAAAAGGCCGGGGGTTTTTTGTTTCCGATAAAAATAAGAAACCTGGAGAGTATAACTTGCACATCTCTTCCAGTCGGCGAGTCGTGGTTTTAGCACCCGCCCCTTGGTAGTTCCAAGCGATGATCCTCATTTGGGAAGGTTGGATGGGTTCTGGGACCCCATCAAACCTTCACCGGAAACAACAGTCTTGGTCTTTGAGATTGGTAACGCCTCACTACGAGGGAATATAACCTTCTTCATGGTCTTCTCTTTTCTCCCACCTGGGAGATCTTTTTGAGTGGGTTTGGGAGACATTCTTCCCCTGTAGTTTTTCATCTTCCTTGAGACCGCCCCTAGTGCATTTTTTGGGCTTGGGTTCACCGAGGCCTTCTTTACAAGGGAGCTCCTCCCCTTTAAGGCTTTTTTCAAATGGGCCCTTTGAGTGGAACTGTGGCCCAGATTATCAAGCCCATTCAGGCTTGTCGTTATCTCCATCCTCTCCTTCCGTTGACGAAACCGAGATGGTGAAGGTTTTTTACGGCTCACCGGAGACGGTGAGGAAAGAGGGGAGGCTTGGTCGTGGTTAGGTGGTCGGATTAGGTCAGAGACCGTACGCTCCAGACTCACTTGCAGAGCCTCCTGTTCCGCCAATTCTTCGCCCAGTAGGTCATCTCCGTCACCAAATCCCTCAAGCTCCTTAAGCTCATGCTCCAACTCCTCCAAAGTTCTCGTATCCTCTTCCTCTTCTTCCTGCGTTTCAATATCCATGTCCCCATCTCCAGCGCGATCCTCCCAATTATCAGGTGTTACAGCTCTTTTCAGATTCACTTTCTTTCCCACTTCTTCAATCAAGCACCCATTAACGGGAGAAGGGATCGCATTCTTAGCGATAATAGACACACCGATTGGTGGATGATGAGTATTTCCTGATTCTGATTCCCTCGTATCAGGGATGAGCCTAGGAGCAATCGGAGCATTCGAAAGAGCATCAATAGCTTTGCCTTTCTCTTCAGCCAAGAATCGATGATTGAGAGGGCGTTGATGGAGCGATCTCGGCTCCTCTCTCTGGTTTCCAGAGCTTCTTCCACCCTTATCTCTGTTCAGCCCCGTCGCGGGGAGTCTCTGTTCATGGTGAGACACAGGGGACCTGCACCGATGTGAGCCATCCAGCCTTCGCCTTGACTGGTCTCGAAGTGATTGCCTGTGAGGCTCTTGTCGCGGGCGCCAGAGACTTTTGGTATGTTGCTGCTCTGTTCGTCGCTTCCGGAACTCTATTGACGCGCGAGATTGGTGCTCCCGGCTTCGGGGGTGAAAAGTACCCGGTTCTTCCTGAATCCTTTGCCAAACTGAGGTTCGTGAATCCATATCCTTCTTATAATCATCTCCGTGGTAAAGATTACGGCGAACAGATTTCCTCTCTTGTCCATGAGCTTGTCGATGGTGGTTCAAAGAGGTAGAAGGAAGCTCCAAAGCCTTCAAACGCTTTGGGTTTCTTGGTGGCGAGTGAGCGGGAGCACTTTGCTCTTCAATAAGTGCTTCCTTCTCTGCTTGGGTCTTTCTTGTGGCCTTGTTTAAGTTCTTTTGCTCCTCCGACAGTTTGGGGCAAGTGCACTCATCATGAGAGATCAACCGACAGGTAAAACAATACTTGTAAAGTTTCTCATAAGTAAACTCAGCTGTGATAACCTCTCCTGTTTGAAACCTTGCCTTTGTTTTGAATTTCAGTGGCTTTGTCACGTCGATAGTCACCTGCATTCGAGCTCTATCTGCATCGGCAGTGACAAACTGTCCCAAAGCACTTCCAAGATCCTTAAACGTTTGGTCTTTCCAGAAAAGAGTAGGCACACCGGAGACAGAGATCCATAAAGTTATGAAGTTTGGGTATTCATCACAAACAGTGGGCCTCCATTTCTCAAGGGAGAAAGACCAGAGGTTGAAGTGGTAGGGACGGCGGCGTAACACCTTGAGCATGTCCTCTTCTGACCGAAAATCAAACTGGAATCTTCCCCGTCCCAAGTTAAGGCCTTTCACCCGGCCTTCAACATCCCAGATTCGTTCACTAGGCATAAGAGCAAGTAAAGCATCAGTGTTCCTACCTTCATGGAAAATTCTATCCACCAAAGAGAGTTTGAACTTTTCGATGCGGTCCGAGAGTCGAAATCCTGGATAATGACCATTTCTTCTTCCTCTTCGTCTTGTTCGTGGTTTGTCTTCGCTGGCTCAACATCCTTCGTCTTCTTCCCCTCCTCTTTGTTGTTGCCGACTTGGACTAGGTTTCCACCAACTGGGAACGGGACTTGCTCGTTGACGAGAGGCCATTGTCTTGGCTTTCTTTGTTTGTGAAGTTGTGAGCTGAGAAACAGAAAACTATTGGTAAAGGACTGTAAACTGGTGAGGGTTGGGTTTGAACCTCACCGGGAAAGCAAGAGTGGTTTAGGGATGGCTGGTTTTTAGGTGAGAAGTAGTTTTGATTTTTGAAAGTTTACTAAACAAGATAGGAAACAGGGTGGTTGAGGGGGGTCAGAGAAAAGCTAGGAAAAAAGATTTTTCAAAATGGGAGGATCTGGTTAGGAGAAAACCAGGGGAGTGAAAACCACTCTCCAAAGAACCCTATCGAAACCTGTGTCTGAGAGCATTTCAAACCCAAGTCTTTAATTTCTTTAGAGACTTGTTCCCATGTTTTGTCCGTTTTGTTAATTTAAATAATCTTTAGATAGAAAAAAAAATCTTTAAAACTATATATTACTATTCAATATATTTAGGGTAAAACTAAAAAGCTCATATAAAATAGAAGCACATAGAGCCCTAAAAGCCCACGTTCACAACAATGACAAAGAAAAAGATGAAGAAATCATCAGAGTCGCCGTCGTCCTTTTCGTTGTTACCATACGACGTTGCTGTCAATTGCTTGGCTCGGATCTCGAGAATCCATCATCCAACTCTATCTCTGGTCTCCAAGGCTTTTCGATCTCTCCTCTCTTCCCCTGAACTCTACGCCACACGATGCCACATCGGGAAAACGGAGGAACTCCTCTATGTCTGCTTAAACCTCGATAAGTATTATACTCGCTGGTTCACGGTTGTACAATTCCCCAACCAACTGAAATTGGTACCCGTCTCTTCGTTTCCTTCTAGTATACGTAATTCCAGTCACTCTACTGTTCTCTCAGTGGGCTCCGAGATTTATGTAATCGGAGGCTTCTTTAAAAGAAAAAGAAGCAAAAGTGTGTATGTACTGGACTGTATACATCATCGATGGCGTCAGCTTCCCGACATGCTTGTATATCGAAAATCTCCAGCCGCAGATGTAATTGATGGTAAGATCTATGTGATTGGAGGCTTCCGTTACAAAAAGAGCAAGCATTGGGAGCATTGGGGAGAGATTTATGACCCCAAGACCCAAAAGTGGGAGGCATTACCCCGCAAGACGCTAGATCTCACCACTCAAACTAGTTTGGTTCCAGATTACTTGATAATGGGTGGGAAAATGTATGAAATTGATAGCTTGATAAAACTTGGAGACGATTGTGATGTTTGCTTGGTAGAAGTAGAGCAGAACAAGCTGTGCCCAATATGGGTTTCCTCGGGGAGTTTATTCTGGTATGACCCAATTGATGGATTGGGGAATCAGTGGAATAGGGTCAAGGGACTGCCCAATTCAATTTATTTTACGTCGATGAGCGGTGGGGGAAGAAGATTGACTGTGTGGTGGAAGTCTCTTGTGGTGAGTGACCCTCCTGGTGCTCGGTTTGAGGTGGATTGTAAACATGATATATGGTGTGGAGAGGTTTCATTTGAGAGACGAGGTGTAGGAAACCTTCATGGTCTTTTAAAATCTGCAAAAGAGTTTGTTTTAGAGGGATGGGAGAACTCTACTTCCTATTCCTTTTTGCATTCTCTTACAGTTACTCTTTGATTCATTTCACCTTTTAGGATCAGTTTTTTTTTTCCAGTTTAATCAGTAGACAATTGAAAATTCAGGTTCTTAAATTCAGCTTTTCTTGATGCTCACGGGGAATTAAATGTAGGAACATGATTTCTACTATATGATTAATTTTTTAATTGATAATGATAAAAACATAAGTAAAGTAAAAGTACTATCAATAATATATGAACGGGAAGAACGGTTTGTGCGGAGGCGAGACACTCTTTCTTTAAGTGTGACGGTCTTATGCAATCAAGAATCTCGAGATACAACCGCATTTTGTGTTGTATTCTCAATAAAACAAAGATAAAAATACATATGGGGAATTGTTTTTTTTTTTCCTCTTTGATCGAAAGATTTCATGTGTGTAAATCTAATGGAAGTGAGAGCTTATATAGCCTATTATGCATTTTAAGTCTTATACGTTATTTATGGACAATAAAGGACATGATCCCATGACCATGTTAGTGCCCCACTCATTCTTAAACGTAGGTAGTGGAGTAGACATTTTGAGAAGATTTTGAATTCTAAAGCTGAAGTGTCAACGAAAGAGTGTTTTCGGATGCTATTAGCCAATAAGATTAAAGTATAATTAAAAGTATTTAAATGATTTAAACGATAAACAATTATTTAGTAGTTATCAAGAATATCGGACTAAACATATATGGTAAGTAAGATCTCAACATCTTTGTGTTATTTTATGTTTTTGGAAATTAGCAATAATATCTAAAATAATTATTTTTAAAATTTTGAAATAATACCTAAATCACTCTTATTGTTTATCATTTTAATACCTAAATTAAA
>OVAN01006221.1:0-21734 GCA_900406275.1 Anastatica hierochuntica | reverse complement strand
TATATATATATATCCTCGGATGCTAGATTTACTACGAAGAATAAAAACAAATGAGAGAGAGAAAGTTGGAGAATATTCTTTTTCTCATTGTGAAAAATGGTGAAGAAATGAGAGAGGAGGAACTTTTAATTTATAGCCGAGAGGAAAAAATATGCTGAGAATATGCCATCAACGGAAGCACCTCTCAGGAAATAATCTCTTGCACTTGCGCACGTTCAGCGAGGTGAAGCAGGAGTTTCGCAATAGCCTCCGCAGGAGACTCGGTCCAGGTTGACGAGTTCAAACCGGTTCCACGCAAGGAACTCCACGTCATTTGAACTCCTTCCTATGTGTTACCATATATATGTAAGTGAAAATTGTCATCCCTTTCCAATGTAGAATATTTTGCACTTACACTTATTTTAGATATACATTTTATGTTGTCTTATAAGACCTACAGCTCATTTCTCATTCACCATTCGTACACATTATAACATAATATTTGTTGGTTCATTGACCCAATTTATCTTATTAAAATTTTGATCCAACATAATGAACATAAAATTTAGAGTAAAAAATTTGGTATGGTTTAGATCCACAGAATAATGAATTCTGTAATCGAGCCAAGACGAGATTTTTATTTTACAATGCAGTAAGGGACTTCCATCTTCTGCTCAATGAGGTAAGTAACATGGTTGAATCCATGCTTGGCGACAATAGGTTCTTAGTTTCAGAAGGCTTTCTCTCATTCCTGGCTTGAGGCTTCTTCAGAAGGTGAACTTTCTTTGCGGCTTTGTCAAATGGAATGTACTTCAAAAAAATCTTGAAGAAGTCTCAAGTTGGGGCTGAGGGAAACATGTGGACAATAACCAATATCCCTACTAGTTATAATTGTCTATAGATGCAGTTATTTTCCATGCATTCTCATCCTTTCTAGGACTTCCTTTGTTGCATAAACCAAGCTTTAGATGAGCCTGCTTGTTATATGAAATGCACAACAACACTGAAAAAAACAGGTTCCTTATGAATGGGTATCGTTGAAAACATTCTTTCTCTTAAACTTGAAGTGAAAATCGTGGAAGCGAGAAACGTAGAGCAAAAGTTATCACCAACCACTTTCTTCGTTAGGTTCTATCTCTATGCAGGGATAATAGTAGGATTTAATTTAACTCTACAGAGATATGTCCAAGATCAGACCAAGAAATTGTGATATGGAACCAATCATTCAGTTTAGAGTGTGAAGGAAACCAAACCTCGGTCGAGAAATTGAAGCAACAAAACGTTGTTTTCCACCTGCTGAGAAGGGAAACGTTGTCGTTTTTAAAAAAGTGGTCTAGATCAGAGTTGGTTGGTAGAGGAGAGATTTCTTGGTAATCAGTTCTTGAGTCGGATGGGATGAAAATAGAGAGATTTGTTGTTATGGGTGAGACGAAAGATGAGATCTTGAAAGATTGTGATCATAAGCCTATTTCACTGAAGATAGCTTTGAAAGTCCAAGCTTCAAAATTGGTGAATACTAAGAGAGTGAAAGATCTTTGTGGATGTAGTTATTGTAGATGTAATTTCTAGATTACGAAGCTTTTGTTGTGGCATGTGCGTTAGATGGAATTTAGCTTGTACTTATGGATAGTGAAACAAGACCTAATTCAAAGAAATTAATTCGAAGGATTTTTTGCCATAAAAAGTCTAAATAACATTCAACGTCACCATTACCAAGTTGGGGGACCAAACGACCAAATGTTTTACGATGTTGTTATTTTAAGCATGGTCATGTTCAAAAGGGCGAGTTGAAGCATATTTTAAATTTGGAAGATTGTGATAAGCGTTTTTGTTGAAAATTGCTTCAAGGGCAAGCTTAGAAAACGGTGAACATTAAGAGAGTGGATGATCTTTGTGTGCGTAGAAATTATAGGAAATGTCATTTCTTAGATTATGAGGATTTTGTTGTGGTTTGTGCGTTAGAGTTTAGACGAGGACATATGAACAAGATATATAATAAAATAAAACGCGAAAGAGTTTGTTGCAATAAAAAAGAGAAAAAATGACCAAAGATAATTAAGAACACTCATCAATCACACAAGTTGAGGAACCAAATCACAATTTTTTTAATGATGTTGTTTCATGCTTGTCCATGTCCGAGAAGAGCGAGAAGAATGTCCTCATAGTCACCATGAGTATCTTTGGCAATGGCTCGATCAAGTGGAACACTGTTTCTGCGTAAGTATTCTTCTTTAATTCGTTCCATGTCGACCTCGGCTCGTGTAGTGACCACTCTAGTGAGTGCCCATTCATCTGTCCCCACTTTGTTGATAGCTTTACGTAGAACTTTCTCAAAGTACTTCTCTGGATATGTCAAACATTTGATCACAGCTTTAAGTAGTTGAACATATTCATTGTCCGAATCCTCCTTTAGGTGTTTGGTAATGGAAGTTTCGAACTTATTTTTGAAGTGATTGAGTGTGGCAGTAATTTGAGCTTTACTTCTTGTTGTCAAGATTCTGATGAGATCTTCATCACCGTAAGCTTTGTCCTTGATCTTCTCGTGAAGTATCTTAGTCTCGGACCTAGCTAAATTCATGTTCACCTCATCTCCATCGTACCTAAATGTGCCCACAAGAGGAACTAAAAGCTGCACAAACAACAACATATATATGTTACAAAACTATATGAATTCTTGAGATATTATATGAACTTAGGAATCTTACATCCATAAAAGTAAGAAACTTCATCTTTTTTTATGAAATATATAGATGAACTATTAAACTTATTGTTTTTTATTTCTATTTTGGAAATTGTTGGTATCCCCCTTAAAAATTGTGAAGGAATCAACGATAATATACAAAAGATATGTGCCATTATCAATTTGTTTTCAGTTGAAAATCTAGAAAATTCAAGAGAAGCTAACGAATTTTCATAGAGTGATAATATATAAACCTTTCGAAGATCACCAGATGTGTGGTATGCAACATCTTCCTCAAGAGAGGTCTTGTAGCGAGCTTGGTATGCTTGCTTGGCCTTGAAAAACTCAAGTGAAGGCCTAGTACAAGCAATTTCAACTAGAACCCAATTGTTTTTGGTGAACATTTTGGTAGACTCCTTGGCCAAAAATGCATCTCTCTCCGCTGGATCAAGAGTCCACAAAATCATAGCTCGCTGTTTTTATCACAAACAGAACATAATTTAGCCTAACAGTATACTTAAACCAAAAGATGACAATGTAGAAAGATTTTGCTTAGTAATGAACCTCAAAGTCACCGGATAGTTCTTTGTCTAATTCCTTGAGAAGATCCTTATTATAGTTAGCCGCATAAACGGCGCGAATGAAGCTTCGTTGCGTTGCGTTCCTGTGGGCCAAGATTGATATGATCATCTTCTCGTTGGTTCCCCATCCTTCATTGGATAAACACAAACATAACTTAAGACATGTCACCATATCTACAAGGAGTAGATCAGTGAAGTTGTTTATGTTCTTCTCTCCACAAACATATATAAATTTAATATTATGGTATTGTGATTAACCAAAAACCCATCTAACTAATGCAAATTATTCCATAATCAATATATACATTTTGTGACAATCGTGTCAATTACAACGTCATAATAACCAGTAGAATTAATTAAATACACTGGTAGAAGAAAATAGAGTCAGAATCAGGTTTGAAATAACTTAATCAAATACAGATTGGAGAAATAATAAACTCTATCGTTTCATCACATAAGTTTTTTTCTTCTTAAATAACCTCATTAAAAATTGTTGACTGTCACGTATGGTCTAATTAAGATTTGTTAAGTACAATGTGTTGCTTTAGAAACATAAACCTCTTTCATTATAGAAATATTATATAAAGAAACTCAGATTTGATCGTTTGGAAACAAAAGAAAATGAATTTTCTTATTAAAAGAAGAGAAATTCTCAAATATAGCACACTTTTTCATTTTTTGGACACATTTAGCATGTGGCTTTGGGTTTTCCACGTTTAGCATTTTTAAAATGTTAGAATGACCATTTTACCCCTGACCATTTTTAAAATATGGCTTAGGGTTCTCATTTTTCCTACCCCTAAACCTAAACCCTAAACCCAAAATTAGACAGGGGCATTTTCGGTATACCGTGTGTTAAATATGCTATGGTTGGAAATTTTGGGCTTGTATGCTACATGTGGCAAAAAAAACACAAAAGTGTGCTATCTAAGGGAATTTCTCTTAAAAGAACGCACCTATTATTCTTTTTAATATGTTGCAAACTAAATGAGTTATCAAAAAAAAATGTTGCAAACTAAATCGATATATATTAATATATATCATCAACCAAACTAAAACAATACTCTATACATTAGGGGGCATGGGCATCGGTAAAACGCTCCATTCGCTAACAAACTTTTTCATTATTTTATTTTATTTTCTTCGTTTGATTTTTTATTAAAAAAATTTAATAAAGGAACCAATCGCGGACAGCCACGTGTCGTGGGGTCTGCAATACAGTTGCTGAACCCGTATCACCCGAGTAACCCACGAGAGATCGGATCGCAAAAACATAATATTATAATTTTCTTTTTGAAAACTGTGTGAACTTGGACTTTAAACTCTCAATGGAAGTGCTCTTAGTCACTAGTGAAAGGATGTAGAGAGGGAGAGAGAGAGGAAAACCTTTAAAGGCTTCGTGGAGTTGTTTAGCATCTTCATCGGGAAGAGGAACATCGGCTGGAACTTCAAGAGAAGCCATTTTAGAACTGGTGGTGATATCTCTCTATGTTCTTTTTTATGCTGTCTGAGTAACGATCTGAATGATGAGGTAGATTCATATAGGCATATTGTCTTTCTTATATAATGGAATAGAAGATGAAGTTCAAATTAAAAAAAAAATTATTTGTTTGAAAGCGAAGTTTTTTTTTTTAATTAAAGAAGACTTTGCCATTTAAGATAATTTATTAAATTTAGAATAATATTTACCAATTTTTAGGTAATCTGTAAATAAAGAAAATAAAATAATTTTAGTTGGCAGAATAGGGATTTAATTAATTGAAAATAGGGTTGAATAGTAATTAAGTTGATGAATACAATACACTTATGGTAAAGTATCAAAGCATATCCATTTTTTTCTTAAATGACTTAGCAATTTAGTAAATTAAAAAAAAAATAAAGAAAACAGGCAAAAAAAGATTTTAATTAATTGTAAATAGTGTTGAATAGTAATTAGGTTGAATAATTTACATTTCAAGTGAAATATTTAAGTGTGCATATATATATATATATATATATATATGTATATGAATGGGTCAGAAACTTATGATTTAGACTTGACAAAAAAACACTTATGATTTAGATTGTGAGTGACACGTTTGGCCTTGACATCTAAAGTGCATAGTTCTTTTTAATTTCGACATATAAAGAGCATCTAATTCAGGGGAAAAATCTGTTCACCTTAAAAATACACTTATTTTGCTTAAGTAAATAAACTTTGCAAAGTTCAATTTTTTATTTGTAATTCTTTCTATTGTTACAATCTTTTTATTGGATAACTATATTTTGAAATTGATAATATATATTTTATAACTCAATTTTTTTATTTGATTATTTTAATGCAAAACAAGATTTTCGTGGCTTATGTCATTAGTTAATTGTTTAACTCCAAGACACGGTCACAGAGGGTCACGTGGTTGGTGCTAAGCTAAACATGAAAGGAGCAGTTATTTTGTTGGTAACCAAATACTTCAAATCTTGATAAATAAACATAAAACATAACGTCATATTACTCATTTTATATCTCATTTAATACTCAGTCATATATATTTTTCTTTTGTCGCATACTCAGTCATATATAAACCCTTTTTTTTTTCTCGCCGAAACCCCATTCATTAATCAAGCGGTATGAGATTCTCCGCTAGGGAGAAACCCAAAAGACCCGCCGGTCTTACAAGGGTAGGAGTTACAGAACGTGCTACCGGAATACAAGTAAAATGATAAACACGAGAATCAACAACTAAAACAACCAAGAAACAAGAGGGTAAATAGACAAAAACTCCAACGGAATTGTAGGAATATAGTCGAAATCTCCTCGCCATCCAATAAGCACACCAATGCCACGTTTGAGACACGAAGGTCTTTGTGGTTATGAAATTCTCTGCTTGCGCCGAAAGTCCCTGAAAAGGGTGGTCACGAACAGGACGAGAGCGGACTCCCGCGGTCCAACATCCTTAAATATCTAGTTCCTTGCAAGGCATAGCCCAGCGCAAACCGAGTTCAAGAATGAGGGGAAAAGTCTCCAAAAGACGAGAGGACTGGACAGAGAACATTCTTCTAATTATCTTGACAACTTCAGGGATTTGACAATTTAGCCAGAATAGGTTCTTGACATTACTATTCGCGGAAAGGTTGGGCGGGTTGACATTCTCGACCCGACTGTGGCATCTATGGCCGATGGGATAACACTTATCAGCTCTGCAAATAGACTCACCGAGAGGTGTATCAAGAGAATAGTGGCATTTAAGGCCGATAAGAGAAATGTAATGATGGTCTGAGGGAAAGCTAATGTCGATGCGATAACCAATTACCCCGAAATGGTTTCTAGTGGGGGAATGGCATCTATAGCCAAAGGTGATCCAAGCACCAGAGTTAATAGTAAAGGTTCGGGATAAGATTTTCCTAACCTCTCCGCGACATTTAAAGGTCGGATCTTCAAGATCTCTTATGGTCTTCTCTACAAACTCAAAAATTATTGGTAGATACAAGACGTCGAACTGGATAGTACGACCAAACCAGACTTGTAAAATTTGTGGAAGTGACCATAAGAAATTTCCTTGCTTTTAGAAATTGATATTCTCTAAACAAAAATAATTGATGTCCAAATCATGAAGTCTAAAAATTAGACATGAGTAAGATAATAGATTATATGGGTCTAAATCCCACTTCTCCGGAATTGAAGTACAAAACCTTCAACATCAAGCTGGAATAAGATAATTCAGAAAATATGGGCTTGAAGCCCAATACGAAAATCAGGGTATGGAAAAGCCCACACCAAAGGCATGGGGGACCCGTTCTCTGGATTTTGGACTGGGGCTTCCCTTTCGCCGGACTTGATAGAGGTGGTATAGCACACCACCGAGAGGGCAGCTGTTTTCCAGATCGTAGGAAAGGAACTTTAGGTCCAGCCACCATCGAAATCAAATCTAAAGATGAGGTGCTCAAGCTTCTTCTTCCTCGACGATCCCCATCTAATCTCGAGCCGTCGCCTGGAGAGAGAGAACACCTTGCGACGGAGCCGGATGGAGGAACTTCAGAGAGAGGGTGAGTCAACTCTAATCTCGGAGGAGAGGAGACATTCCCGTCGGATTTTGCAGATGCAGATCTGGATGCATCATTAGAAAAAAACCCTAAAGAACTCGAGAACAGCATCACTGAGAATTGATCTGATGCTTGAGCTCAAAATCATTTCTACCAAAGGTGAGTTCCATATTTTGACTCGGCAAGAGCCGGATGGGGAAAGAGGAACAGCTAACCAGCTTTGAACCAGAGCCTCATCTACCACCGTGGATATATAGATTTGCACTGCCGTGAAGAACCAAGGCTGGTGAGCTGAAGTCATAATCAGATCTCGAACGGTGCCAGCTACGCACCAGAGGTATCTCTCAGATCTGAGAAATTTGCCGCGAGAGTCTCCCATATGAGCACCACCCATGATGAAGTAAATCCAAGTAAACAGCTTCCTAGATGGGAGAAGAGCCACCGGCTGAGGGGCTGCTCGGGATTGATGTCGCCGGTAAGCAGAGCCCGTCGGAGGTGGAGGAGAAAAAGAAAAATAGAGTTGGATCAAAGAAAACTCCAAAGGCAAAAATGGAGATAATGAGGGAGTCGCGGAGAAAGGAGGAAGGATGGGCTGAGGCTGGCGGAGGCGGCGCCGACGGTGACAACTCTAGGCGAAAGCTTCGTCTCGGGGAATGGGACAGAGAGTTATAGTAATTTTATGGTATGTTAAGGGACAAAAAATTATCTTATGGTATCCACCCACAAAAATCTCAGTCATATATAAACTATAATAGGCTACTTTAAACAAAAAATAAAAACAATAAAATGCACAAAACCATCTCATAAAAAAGATAAACAAAAATATTGAGTTCTCATAATCTCATAAGTAATGCTGTAATAGTATAAGTGCTTGACGTTCAGGTATCCGACTGAGTTCAGGTCGGATACGATTCAGATAGGAATTGGTCGAGTTTGATCTCCAAACTCTAGTCCTACAATTATATGTTCTGGTATTTTCACTGTTTGGTTCAAATTCGGTTTTGATAGATTCAAATAAATTCTTGTCAGATATTCAATTTCAGATATTTTTGACTTTTTGGGTTTTTATTGAGTCTTTTCGGATTTTTAGGTATTTCGGGGTCGAATCAATCTGATTGCTCATTTGATATAGTTCTTATTTTTGGATATTTATATGCATTCGAGTTCGGATACTTCAAATTTTTCAGATACTCGTTTAGGTGCAAGTATTATCCAAAATTCAAATTATTTGAGACTAAAGTCCGTTTGGATACGGGATTCGAGTAAAATGCGTAACCCTAAGGAGTTCTAATCACATGACTTAATATCTTTAGTGAATAGGATTTGTCTACTTCAAACTATTTGTTATATATTTCATTTGTAACTAAATAATCCAAATGACTCTGTGGCCCAATGGATAAGGCGCTGGTCTACGAAACCAGAGATTCTGGGTTCGATCCCCAGCAGAGTCGATTTTTAAAATTTTTATTTTACCGCCCGAGCTACTTTTACAGAAAAACATTTCTAATTTAAATCAGAATAAATAATTAATTTCCGCTTAATATACTTTCAGAACCGAGAATTTTCAAGAACCAAAATTGATCAAAAACTGAAATGAAACAAAGTCTTCACTCTTCAGATTGAACAAACGTGAAAGATACAATAAGAAAAAACTGAAACTCTGTGAGATGAAAGAGACAACTTTTAAGGCGTTGATCCAATGGAAGATGACAAATGTTATTGTCTTTTGAGACAATAAGAGAATGCGCGGTTCAACCTTGTTGTATCCCTCAAACAATGGCTGCAGTTGTCTCTGTCAGTTTCTGTAGCTTCTCGGGATGAGTTTCTTCTATTTTGTCATCTTCATAAGCTGCAACATGAACTCCAAGAGCCGCACGACCTGACGGGTCAAGATTCTGTGACCAAGCTGCGTCCCATTCTACAGCTTTTGCCGTGCTACATGCCACACTTGGACCTCCTGGTACTGTCGCTCTTGCAGCGCTCTACTCATTATTTATAACCCGACAAATAACTCAGAGCAAAGATCAATACAATTCAGGCGAATAAGTAATTTACGCAGATTAAAATGATAATGACCTTAGGGAAGAACTTTTCAAAGATTGTTCTGTAGTAGTAAGCTTCCTTTGTCACAGGTGTGTTATCGGGGAAGACAAAGCTTGCGTTCATCAGCATTGTGTCCGTGACCTAATAAAGAGAGAAAAAGGAAAGAACCGCATTATCAAACTGTGGCTTATGATTCTTTCTATGAATTAAAAGTGACATCTTATATTACATGTTTGTTTGCATGATCTTTCAAACCATCAATCCAACTGTATCCAACTCCATCACTGAACTGTTCTTTCTGCCTATATAGAATGTGCTGCATTTACCAAAAGTATGGGAACACTTGTTAGCAAAACCCGATCATTTCGTCAAATTGCAGGGAGCAAAAAGTTTTGTTACAAAACCTTTGGTAGATAAGGATTTTTCTCGTCATCAAAGGCATTCCGTAACACCCATTTCTCGATCCTTCCGATGTCAGGCTTGATCTGCATTGTAGTTTAGACCAGATTTTTCATCAAATTCCTTTAACTTGGGATCATAAATTTGTGATAAAACAAAAGTCACCAAAGAATCAGTTGAAACTAGAATGTTCCAAAAGCAGTGTTATATATTAAAGAGATGGATCGCAATCAATCTTTTGATGTGTGAGTAATAGAAAGAATAAGATTAAAAAGGGGACGATGAGAAAGAAACCACCTACCATCTTCCACTCTGGATCGATGCTCATTGCAACATTTATAAATTCTTTGTCGAGGAAAGGTACACGAGCCTCAACACCCCATGCAGAAGTTGATTTGTTAGCTCTCAAGCAATCATATTGATGAAGAGCTTTGATCTGTAAACAAATCAGCACACAAAAAAAAAAGTTCAGAAGTTACAAAAGGCAGAGTAGAACAGAAGTTTAAGTCTAAAGGAGTTACCTTTCGGCACGTTTCCTCGTGAAATTCCTTCTTGTTGGGTGCTTTATGGAAGTATAAATAGCCTCCAAAAATTTCATCAGATCCTTCCCCAGAAAGAACCATCTTTACACCAAGCGATTTGATTTTTCTCGACATAAGAAACATTGGTGTGCTGGCTCTTATAGTAGTCACGTCATAGGTCTCAATATGGTATATAACTTCTTCTATGGCATCTATCCCTTCCTGATATTATCATTAGAAAAAGAGACAAGCAATCAAAACAAAATTCTAATACTCAAACTCCTGTAGATGCGAAAAAAAGATGAAGAAACACCTGAACTGTAAAGTGTAACTCATGGTGGCGAGTTCCTAAATAGTCAGCCACTTCTTTACCAGCTTTAAGATCCGGGGATCCCTGAAAAGAAAACAGAGGTAAATACCAAACTCTGATGAGCGTAGAAAGCTATAAGTGAAAATATTTTGAGTAATCAGGTAAGCCATTTAAGACCTTCAAACCAATACAAAAGGTGTGCAACTTCGAACCCCACTGACGAGCAGCTTCTGATTTTTCCAAATGGCGTAAAGTCACTGAAGCAACAAGGGATGAGTCTAATCCTCCAGAGAGAAGGACACCAAAAGGCACATCCGTCATTAGTCTCTTAATGACAGCCTGCAAATCAACGATAGGATCACAATTCATGCTTCTAAATCTCATCAGTGATTATCAGATAAAGTATGCAGCTATACAAAACAATGGAAAGCTGACATTTGAGACCTTGAGGAGGCTAAATCTTCAGAATTTACCTTCTCAAAAGCATTGCGAATTGCTAAGGGATCATATGGGGTTGAAGGAACCAGCTCAGAGAACCACGGGGGGTTGTACCATCTCCTAAGCCCACCTACAAGTAACGCTTGTTCCATGAAACCACAGCAAAAATTGCCACACAAATCCACTAAAAGACGGAAACTGTAACTAAAATCAAATTAACAAATTTTGAATTCTGTGAGTGTCCAAAGGGATACGAGTAAGCCAAGAAACATAATGAATTCACTAAACAAATAATGTGATATGATATGAGGCACAAACCTTGTTTACTCGAATAGATGTGGCCCGGAGGGAAAGACATAAACTGTTCACAATCATCACTAAGTGCTTTCATCTCAGAAGCAAACCAGACCGAACCTGTGGTAGATCATTTACCAAAGAGTAAACAACTAATCAACGCAAAATGGTACAAACAAGACAAGAAATCAAATAATCGATACTCTTATTCCATTGAGGTAAATTTCTTAGAGAAATGTGAACACACCATCAACACCCCATCCGATGTAGAGTGGAGTGATGCCAATGGCATCCCTTGCAGCAATAAAACTTTTGTCTCGAGTATCAAGAAGGACAAATGCAAACATGCCATCCAACATGTCGACAAATTCCTCTCCGTGCTCTTCGTACTGCAATTATTGATAAATAACAAATCAAACCCGACAAAACAGGAGGCGAACAATGGAACAAAGTCGTCACATAATAACTATTCAACTACCATAAAGTAACAAAATCTAAGTGACCTTCCTGGATTTACATAAAAATACAGAAACACACAAAACATCTACAAAATACAGTACTTACAAGATGGGCAATCACTTCACAATCACTCCCAGTACGGAACTGATGAGACTTGAGATTCTCACGCAACGCCTTGTGGTTGTATATCTCCCCATTGACCTGAAAGCATCCAAACAAACAAACAAAAAACACCCATTAATCACATGAGAAGGAAATGGCATTTCTCTGCTTCCCTAAATCATCCAAGAAACAGAGAGATAAAGAGATGACACAAGTCAATAGTACCGTGACAACAATGGTCTTGTCTTCGTTGTAAAGTGGTTGGTCTCCAGAAGTGGGATCAACGATAGCCAAACGCTCATGAGCCAAATAACAATCCTCATAACAATGAAGTCCACTCCAGTCAGGACCTCTATGCCTCAATCTACAACCATTTCAATCAATTTTGACCAACACCCAGAATCGAGAAGCTTTAATTTTGAACAAAATCAACACATTTTACCCAGAAAGTTGAAAACTTTTCTCATCCAAAACAAAACCCAAAAGCCACAAGTTAATAGAACAATGCAAAAGAATTGAATTTGAGAGAGGCAGATTAAACGAAGAAGATGGTTCTCTTTTCTAAGAAATACCTGCGAGAAAGTTCGATGATACGGGAACGTTTGGCTTGAGAACTATCGACACAACCGAGAACAGCAAGAATCCCACACATGGTGGCGGCTATAAAAGAGACACACAACAACGACTTCTGAGAAGATGATGATAAATGTCAAAAACTATAAAAATGATGATGGAATTTTTATAGAGTGTGGTGTTTCAATTCAATCAGGGCCGTTGATTCTTCTGATAAAAGAGAAAAGATTCAAGATTTTACTTTACCCTAATACACTCTCTCTCTCTCTCTCTCTCTCTCTCTCTCTCTCTCTCTCTCTCTCTCTCTCTCTTTAACTCGTTGATTTCGGCAAAAGATTCTATTCGTCACGAGATTCGCCGGATTCTCGAGAAGAAAAAATGATAATTTTTTTACGAGTTTGTATGTGTTAACTTACCATAGGGTACTATTATTACGAAAGAAATAAATATATTATTTAGCATAATCTTCAACGACGTCGTATATACTTAAGTATTTACTTTGGCATAGCATTATTTTTATCACTAATTTGTTCGAGGCGTAGAGGCGACGTGACTTTTGTAAAAGAGGGAAATGACAGCTCGCGGGTCAGAGATTCTCGTAAGATAAAGCGTGTGTTTGATGATGCGTATAGTTTTTTATTAAAGTGTTGTGAAAGGGTTACAAAGTGAATCTCTCTCTTCTAAAACGCTCTCTCTCTAGAATAAGCTCTCTTATGAAATTTTGCCAAAAGAAATCGATCCCCTTCTTCTTGCACAAGGCTTCCTATTTATAGAAAAAAGGATTGTCAAAAATGTCCTTCTCAAGTCACGGGGTGGCCTCGGCGTGACTAGGGTCGGCGAGATTCGTGCTGCGGCCCGGCCCGTGCATCCGTATTGTCGGATGTCAGACTGTGTACCTTCTTTTGAGACTTTTCGGCTGGTCTTCGGACTTTAATCGGCGACTGTCAGACGGTGATCTCATTTGCTCGTACCTTCGCCCTGCGTGGTCTGTCGAGATTCCGCGATGCTCCCGTACCGTATTAACTATAAGGGACTTACGTTCGTACGCGGTCCTTATTGGGCCTCGTTTGTTGATGGGCCGCGACGTCGAGATCGGGACGTTCGGGCCTTGATTCGTTTTCGGGCCTCTTAGCTTCAGGCATTTTCAGAATGGACCACGTGTGTTAGGAGGGGTGCTAAACCCACCTCCAACATAATTGCATCAGCAATATCCGACCCATAGCTGAATCATATGACGCAGGAACGCGATCTAGTGAAATTTGAAATCGAACTTCATATGTCTATAACACTAGAACATTAACCATTAGCTTATAACAGTCTCAGCACCATAACATATATTTTATAATGTGTAAAGAATATTAACATGAAATGTATTAAAATTATTAATAAAGAAATATTATCTTTTATAGAAAAATATCACTCCCAAAATTTTATGACTAATACCAAAAATTGACCATTAGAAAGATATGCACATAGATTTATTTCACAAAATTTTAAAAGTAATTAGTCAAAGATTTTAAAAAGTAATTAGTTAATCTGTGTGATATTGTTTTGAACTTATATAGAAGTAGGGGATCTCTGTCTAGTAATGTGTCCAAAACTAGTTTCATAAATTTTTGAAAATCAACGTTTCAAAAATCTTGACTAAAAAATAAAGTGGTTTTTGAAAAAAACAAAAACAAATCACAAAAATCAAGAGTTTACCAAATAAAAATAATAGTACTACTCTTTGATCAGTTTTTCACTTTTTATACTAAAGATCTGAATAGTTTTATTATTTTTGTAAAATACAATTTTTCATAGTTGGCTGTCATTTGTACTTAATTATATAAATGCATTCTCACGTCTTGCTCAATCCTTAACGGTAAAGGATCATCAAGAACCAAAAAATGGCACATGTGTCACCTTTAACAAAGTATATGATTGTATTCCTCGGAGATCAATCTGTTGGCAAGACTAGCATCATCACTCGTTTCATGTACAACAAATTCGATACCACTTATCAGGTTTAAGATCAATCAAATTTTATCCTACTTCTATCTTGTTTTAGTTTAATTCTTTGTTATGTCATCTTGTTGTTAGAATTAAAAAAAATTGTAGGGTACTATTGGTATTGATTTTATGTACAAAACAAAGTACCTTTAGGATAGGACTATCCGTCTACAACTATGATATAAATAAATCATCCCCTTTCCTATTTTTTTTCAGTTTCTCTTGTAAAGTACGACGTATGACACCTTATTGAATATGAAATTTTCATTCTTTCGAATGTAGTTTCTGGTGTTTCGTACGTGGATTTAAAGTTAGTGTAAACTTTTAACTATCATGTGCGCAGGGATACTGCTGGACAAGAGAGATTTCGAAGTACAATACCAAGTTATATAAGAGATTCTTCTGTTGCTGTAATTGTTTATGATGTTGCAAGTAAGGCTAAACATTTTTACTTTACCACACAAATTATTTTTTGCGCAATTGACGCAAGATTGCAGAGAGCATATATGAAGTATTTTGTACTTATATTCTTTATGGTATTTTAAGAGTGTTATGTAAAGATCTCAGCTTATTCGGTTTTTAATTCAATGTTTAGATACGCAGTCATTCTTGAACATATCCAAGTGGATTGAGGATGTTCGTGCAGAGAGAGGTAGTGATGTCATAATTTTTCTAGTCGGTAACAAAACAGATCTTGTTGACAAGAGGTAGTCTATAATCATCTGCTTATAGGAATCTAAATTTTAATTTTACCAATAATCAAATTAGAAATTACTAAAAACATTCACACATAGTTTTTCCATAATACTCTTAGTGCGCTAATTTATTTTACAAAGTAATCATTATAATTTTTACATGGAAACTTCTTTTCATTTAGCTATCGTCAACTTGATATTTTTACATGACAGACAAGTGTCGATAGAGGAAGGATATAAAAGAGTTCAAGATTTTGGAGTATTATTTATGGAGACAAGTGCAAAAGCAGGATTTAATATCTACTAGAGGAAGTTCCGCGCTACGCGCGGATTGTGTCACATATACTTTGTTATGGTGGAGAAGCTTTTAAGATTATAGTTCTAAAATTTCTTATTTATCATTTTCTATCTTATGTAGCTATTTATGTAATATATATGTAATGGTATTTCATAATAAATAAATAGTAAAAGTATAGATGTGTGTTACTACTTTTTAGTTGAATATTTTGATTTTTAACTTATGCTCATCATTTAACCTTTTTTTTTATTGAGTTTATGCATATGTATACTCTTCAGAATTGATACGTGCGGATTATGTGATAAATATTTGATATTATATAAAATTCATATGTAAATATTGGCGAAATTTGATATTTGTAGGTCTTTATTTAATTTGGCTTCTGTATTATATGTAATGGTGTTATACTATTAATAATCTTAAGTGTAGATTAATTTGCCATTTGGTTTGATAAATTTATGGTTTTCATATACATTTTTCTAAACAGTAGTGTTAATGTTAAGCTAATGAAATAATATATCTTTTGTTTTCTTTGGTTAAGGTTGGGTTCAAAAAGTTATACTTGTTCATCCAACAAAAAATACCCAACAATTACATTTATGTCACTATGAAACCAAAATTTTAGTTTACATTTGTTTGGAGTTGAAAAAAATGAAAAGCGTGATAATTTCTTTCTAAAACAAAAGTATTATTTGTAAATTTTTTTTGATAAATATTATTTGTAAGTTGATATTTTCAATTGTTATGAGTGATAATTTGCGCTTCTTTTACACTTGTAAATAAATTTGGATGCTTCTTTTTGTTCTCATTGTAATGTCTTTTACATGTTTCTATATTTGTTCGAAGAGATTTTTGGATGAGAAACATTCACTTGTTCTACTTCCTTTTTCACTCATCTCCCTTGTCTTTGAATTTTTTTTGTTAATAATTGTCTCTAAAATTTATATATTGAAACATCGTAAAATAGACTTTCCGTCCAGATATTTTTTCTTTCTCTGTAGATCATAAACTTTATTTCTTTTTCTTAGTTCCATCAGCAAAAGAGATACGACCCTTTCAATTTTTCACTCAACCCGGTATAGCTTTGTGCATGCCACAAGTTTGAAGTATACGACATTAGCTACAGTTTTATATGTGCGAATCACTTCAATATTCCATGTGAGCCACTTTATTTTCACACCTCGACGCATTAGCAATAACAAAAAAATTTCTGCATGGTTCCTCCTCCGATTTATTTGCAGACGTAAGGAGTAACCAAAATTTCACAGGAAACAAAGAAGAACACAAGAGAAACTGCCTTTGTAACTTCCACTAATCACTACATTGGCACTAAATCTAGTAGTATACTGTCATAATGAAAAAAATGAATGAAATAAAGGTGAGGAATGTTATTTAGCAGGAAACCACCAATATCACATGAACCACAACGACATGGTACTTCGAGTTGTTGCGATCACTGCAACCTAAAATGTTTGATGGAGCTTGAGTATTAACATGCATCAGGAAATGTTTTTGTGAAGGAAATCACATACTACAAAGGAAGCATCTCGATGGCATTTGATGTTGATCCAAGAAGTGTAACATGAAACTATAATCTTTATTTATTGATCCTTAAGTCAATTGATAGTACAATTTCATATAAAGCAACTAAAATAATAAAAAACTCTAATTAAGAAATTTGAAAAGAAGACCAAGTATCTGATTAATGCTCCTGTAGAGATGGTCTACCGAGGAATCGAGACACAATGATGGGAATGGAGAGGCTAGTTGTAGTAATCGAGATCAACTCTCGTAAAACAGAAAACGTTAACGCCTACGTAGGATAGAGGAGACGCGAAATACCATTTCGATTTTTCTGGTGTGTATTTCTTTTAACGTCAGTTCCTTATATAGGATCGCCTATCATAGTCACAACCTTATACTCAGACGTTTCTCAAAAATGCCCAGGACAGGAGATTTCAAGGCTTTGGTAGAAGTAGGTGGCACATTTTGAACTTGTAGGGGAATGTTCTTCATCATTAAAAGAGTTTTTTTTGTCATAATCTGCAACATGTTCACATATGAGGAGCGTGTAAACATATCATTAATCAATTGTCTTAAAAGATAAATTTTTTATAATATTTATGTGGATACGGACATGAACAAACTTTTCAATACCCATCATCAACTGCACCATCACATTGAGAGCCAAAAATTATAAAGTGGTAGTGATTCATTACTCTGGTACATCTAGCAAATGAAATCATTCATCGATTCTAAATTCTTTTCAATTTTACACTACTTTCACAAACTTCATGATTCCTATAAGTTAGAAAGTTGATGGAGTTTGTAACATCATGAAGTTAGGGAGGGTTCCTGTGGGGATGACCGCTTAATTAGAAACTTTTTTATGACATAGGAACAAAGATGGAGGTGCAGTGTACATGTTATATGGTAGGTTGGGTATAAGTATCCAATAGCAGAGTAATATTAAGAAAGATGGAGAAATATACATAGGCTAGTATAACCAATCTTTATTACCTCCCAGTTTTAGTTTAGACAATCCTCATACAGTTGTTGTATATTTGAGTACGAACCTGCTATACTTGAAACATAATAACAAAGACATAAGTAATAGAGATAGAATACTCCGTTTGAAATTCCAAATGGGGCAATTAAAAGCCAAAATAACACATAAAAAAAATTCACATATTGAGCATTCACAGATAGTGATATTTGGTAAATGTATTACCAATTCCAAACACCTACTTTTGAGATTCGTAGGCCCTTCAAGGAAGGTTAACATGTACTTTTCTTGGAATACATCACCCTTGGAAAATTGCCTCAAGATTTCTTTTAAAACCGTGCTATCCAGCTCTTCTTTGTGCAATAAAGGGGTCATCGTTCGTTTCACTCTAAGGTGCATATGTGAGTAAATTCAAACTTTTTAAAACTGTGTATCCATAAATCAGAGAACACAAAATAGAAAGTATACCTAAATGTTAAATCTTCGGTTCATGAAGATAGATGAGGGAGTGTCATGAGTGATGACACTTTTGTGAGAAATTCCACTCGTTTTTTTTCCCTCTGATGATCGAATTTACGTCGTGGTCGATTGGTAACGTGACTCTGTCATCACCGCTTCTCGATCTTCATCTCTCCTATTTTGATTTCCCTCTTGGAAAAACTCATCAACCCCTTCGCTTGTCAAACTATCCAGTTTCAATCTCAAGTTACTCAACGCGGAATCGAAATCTAAGATGGTTTGACTACCGTTGATCCACTTCTCTTCTGAAACAGTAGACGAAGAAGTTGTGCTCGTGATTAAATTAGGTCTTCAATGGCTTCTTTTTTCATTGGACAATTCCCTATAAAATAACTCCCTCTCTCTCTATTGCAATCCTTCGTCCTATGGTTCTCTATGGATTAAATAGATCTTCGTTCATAGATTATATATGTTGATATCTCTATATTCCTATTTAGAGTCGGAAACAGAAACTTGGGGAAGATTAAGTGAAACATGTAAGAAGAGTCGTTGAATGCTCAGGTCTTTTTTTTATTTTATTTTAATAATAGATATGATGATGTGGCAGAAGCATGTGAAAGTTTCAAAAAGTGACGTGGACAGTCTCAAGGTGTTTAATTAGTCACTTTTATATAGTTAGATGTGAGAATCAGTTACTATGTTATCATCATAACTCATTTATTATCATGAGTTCTCTTGGAGTAACACTTATGTATGTGTGTTTATGAAAACTTGTTGTAGCCACTGTTTCGCAATATGGCAACAACATTACCAGGGATGGATACAATTTCTTCGACAAAACAAGATGATATGGTTGAGGTGAACCTAAAGCCATTGATCAGTTCGTCTCGACAAGGCGGTTGCTCATGTTAATTAAATTTAGACGTATAAACTTTGAGAACAACGTAGGAAGATTTCAAAAGAAAAGATTCATAACTTGATGGAAATAAATAAGCTATATGTGTAACAAAAGAGAGTATTACTTGGAGACTATATCTTTTTGGGATGTTTTTTGCTATATATAGAGTTGTGTAATAGTGATGCATGAAAGCTTAAGAAGAAGAAGAGTCACAATGTTTTGCTTTGTTATGGTCGCTCAATATTTTACGGCATACATTGTCAATCTCCATCTCGAGATTACTAGATATGTTTGGATCATGAAATAAGACCACAAAAGAATTGTCATCCATATTGTTTTGTCTCGACTACCACGCATTGAGTTCTAACCTCTACATGAGCCATCATAGTGACCATGGTAATCTTATTGGTAATTAGGCGGTCCAACCTCATAAAGATCGTTGCTAAGTCCCCTAGGACCAGCGACGTATGGAGCTTTCCGTTCTTGTGGAGGATATGATTCGCTGTTCTGACCTCCTTGTCTTTAATTAAGAGCCTCGCTCTGGTTTTTCGTTTGGAGGGGACCAGTCTGGATTGGATGGACCACACGACTACCTATAATTGTGGTGGCTAGGTTCAGTAGGTACTTGTTATACCGGTGCATTTTTTGTGGGAAGGTTTGGATCAGCATGCCAATGTGGAGCAACATGAGATCGACCATTGTGTTTTAAAGGAGGCAAGCAAGAGTGTTGTTGTTGTGGATGCTGCAATTTATGTCTTTTTGTTGCTTCCTTGTTTTGAAGTTGTTGTTGTCGCTTTTTATTTCTCTGAAACTCATGCGAAGATTCATAAGTGGGTAGACTGTCAATACCAAACATTTTTTAGTCAGAAGAATGGTGACAAATAAATAAAGCATTATGATAAAATCAGCAAATGTTAATATCTCTTTAGGTCATATGGCAAAGGATCAGTCCAAAAGTATTCGGCATCAAGAGCATTCTTTGCATATCTACACCTAGACAATACAAAAATCTAAATAACAAAAATATAAAGAAGAGGTCAAATGGTATTTACAGCGTCTTGACTTAAAGAGACAATAAGAGGCAATGCTTTTTTGCAGTTTGCATCGCTTCAAATTAGAAGAAAAAAAATCTCTTATACTTGTGATAGGTCTAGCACCAACATTTTCTCTAGTGGTTTCAACTGGGTGGCAAGCATAAATGTGGTTGAAGAAAATCCAAATATAATATTTTGATTGTGCAAAAGTGAAGACTTATATTGGTTTGTGTCGAAGCTTATACCAACCCGTGTGATTCAAATTAAAGTGATTATGGTTTAGAGTTAAATTAAGTTTGAGAAGGTTGATTATCATTAGACGATTGGAGTCGGTTTTTCCCTCATCCAAAACATTAGTCTTGAAGCAATATTGGTAAAAAGAAACATTTGATTGTGAGAGAGTCTTTCTTAAATGAGTAGAAATACTATGCATCGCTTTTTCTTGTTTCAATGTGAGAGATAGAACATTTGAGCACAAGAGAGCTTGATTTGAGGTGGCTGCTTGTTTGTTTGAGTAGTATTTCGTCATCTCTAATGAATAGATTGCATGGTTTGATTTGGCCCTGGATTTAGACTTCATCACATCAGTGAGTCAACCGGGTTAACAAACCTCTTGTGTTTTTATTTTTATGATTCTTTCCAATTCATACAAATGAGGGTGAGAAGAAGAAGACAAACGTACAAGAAAAGTGCTTTAGTGGTTAAAAGTGGAATCGGAGCCTTTGGTTCTCAAAGAAAGGGTTTCGATCTTGAAGAAAATATGAAAAGTTCAAAACTTTGTTGAAGAAACTATAAAGCATCAAGCTTTATGAACAAAGGTCTCAACTTTAACATGAAAACATCAAGTTTCATCATAAAGGTTGAAGTTTTGGCATAAATCTTTGAAATTTCAAGCATTGGCATAAAAATATAAACTTTATAGTAAAGACTTTCTTTTTATCACAACATACAACACCTTTGAGTTCTTTTCAATATGAAAAAAATTGTTAGCAAATGTACAAGTAAATGTGGATATATTTGATGGAACACAATATTTCTCCCTTTGGAAGATATGACCGATGGCTAGCTTCGATATCTTTGGTCTTAGGGATGGACTCACTGACCAAAAACTTGAAATGGTGGTTTTTCTTACCAGGAGTAAATGATATCTCAGAGTTTTAACCCAAAATATATCACTGCAAGTGCACAGCAAACGCAGTAGTATAGATGGGATCGAATCCACAGAGACCAAGATACACACTAGGATTCTTAATTTCAGATCAAGCTAGAAAACAAAATGTGAATGTTTGTTCGACTGTGACTAAGTAAAAATGAGTATTAAAACGATTAAAATCAAATGGCGAAAGCGTCAGGCATCAGGGAATCGCAAGAAATCAGATCATGAACGTAGGAATTTATCAGGGAATCAATTAAGAGTCATTCTTGAACTCAAAACACAATTGTATAATCTTTC
>OVAN01006220.1:0-21735 GCA_900406275.1 Anastatica hierochuntica | reverse complement strand
CATAATTTACATTTTATAAATATATTTTATAGTTTTTTTCCCGCACAAGGTATAGGAAGTCATCTAGTAATATATTATATTATATAATATTTAATATATTATATATTTTATTTATATAAAATTTCTAAAACCCCAAATATATTTTGATCTAATTTATTTAGGTGTGTGACCATGTAGGATCGTATAATATTAGTAACAGATTCATAATCCGTAGATTATAAGCGGTCTCTAGCAAAACATTATAACCCCAGATATTATATGATGTGACAATTTTATTTAGAATAAAGTATAAATGATTTCAGATTATTCCCAACATATTAGGAAATTGGAGTAGGAAGTAATAATCAAAATCCTAACCAAATTAACAATCCGGGAACACTAGAGAGCAGCATGTGTTGCATCTGTCCATCATGTGGCGATAGTATATTTTTACAATGTGGAAGCAACTTGTAATCGTCGAACCAATTATTTAGATGGCATTGTATTTAAATTTTGTTCTTTTTACCCGCAAAAAGATTCCCGTAAGTAATGAAGTAATCTGAGTCTTGTTTGGAATTAGTATTGGTTAGTGCATTTTTTGCAGAGACGTATCTCACTGTACTCTGTTTGTGTCTGGTTTCAAAATTAAAAAATGATGAAAAGAGTCAGGCCATCCAGAGTAATATGTCCACATGCACATGTACCAAATTTTGGGAAGATGAAAGAATAATGTGTTTACGTAATCATTTAAATATGTAGTTTTCTCTACTTCTAAAAATTTGTGGCGATGAAAATGTATGAGATATTCGGTGATTTTTTTCATTAAAAATATTTGGTGATTTTTGCCATATGTAAGCTAATGAAGACGACAGAATGTTAGATTTGTTTTCGTGAAAATTAAATTTTACGTTTATTAGAATAATTGATTTCTAACCAATAGCAAAAGTAAAAATAAAAATAACTAAATCTAGTCAAAGTTAATCAAAATTTTCATCTCTTCTTCGTTTGCTCTTATATTTCCACCGTTTTGTTAGAGATTAGTGCATCTCTCATGGGTGTAGTTTTCTCTTCAGACTGATCGGACAATATACACTAATGTCCTCTTTCTCATTTAGTGCATATGTGTTCATCTTTCTCCGCTTTACCTTTCAAATATGATTTATAGGCTATGACATGAACGCAATAAAAGCAATTGCTCTACTGTGAACCAACTAACACGTAACATCGAGAGAACCATTTATAACAAACTCCTCTCCATTGTTTATTATGAATCACCATGTTACGTAGACCTTTTGGAACCGTGGTTTCACCATAGTCATAGTTGACCACGATGCTCCATTTTTTTTCTAAATAATCTCCGTTTGTTGTTCAATGTTTCTATTTTTTTCTTTAATCCCTTCATTTGCAAATAATCTCATTTTTTTAAATAAACTTCACATTTAATCCCAAAATATCTCCGTATAACAACGTTATCTGATCATGATATAATAGTTGATAATGATATTTGAATGTTATCAGAATTTTTTACTTGTATCGTTGGGATTATGTGAGTTTCTTGTATTATGATATGATACATTTTCATATGGTTAAAGGGTTAGACGTTAGAGAGTTAGTTAGGAAACAGAATTGTATCTAAGAATATTTTGTATATTCATTTCTAAGTTAATGATAATAAAAAAATTGCACTTTACTCTTTTCTCTTTATCAGCTTGATATGGTCCATGGCACAGTATGTGTAACAACTTCCACTGATCCAAATTGATTCAAACTGATTTTTTCTTCGATTAAGCTTTGGATCTTCGTTTCGTTTCTTCAATTTCTTCAATCTTCATTCGAAAACTGGTATCAGAAAGTTGAATTTTCAATTTTCGCAGTTTATCAAAGAATTTTCATTAATATGAGATTTTCTTCTTTCATTTGGCATTCGATTGTAGCTATTTCTCTTGTAAACACAATACTAGCACGATCTTCTTCTAAATTTTTTTCTTTGGCCTAATACGATGAATCTTTTAGCTTATACTCATTCGATGATGAATCTGGTGATAAATCCAAAACCTCCAGTGACAAATACATGACCATATCAGTATCGTTCATCAAGAACGGCTCAAGATATGGATCGATATGACAACCCATATTTCCTTCACAATGCCAATCACGCTGGATTAGTTCTTGTCTCTGATCGATTAACCTCAGGATCAGATTTTCATTCATGGCGTAGATATGTAAGAATGGCTCTAAATGTGAGGAAGAAGTTAAGATTTATTGATGGTATTATAGTGAAACTACCTGATGGAACTAGAGAATCAAGATTTTGGTCTAGATACAATGATATGGTAGTTACGTGGTTGCTTAGCTCTGTTTTGAAGAAAATAGTTCAAAGTCTTCTTTTCATGACCACTCCTGAGTCGATTTGGAAGAATCTAGTGTCACGGTTCAACCAAGATGATGCTCAAAGAATTTATGAATTAGAACAAATGTTAAGTTCAATTCAACAAGGTGCAATTGATGTGAATGCTTATTATACTGAGTTAGTCACTTTATGGGAAGACTTCAAGAATTGTGTTAAGTTACCAGTGTGTACGTGTGGTAGATGTGAGTGTAATGCAGCAAGGTCTTGAGATATTTCACAACAACGAAGTCGTGTAACCAAATTTCTGATGGACCTTAATGAGGCATATAAATCTACTTGAAGACACATACTTATGCTTAAATTGATTCCTACTAGTGTTTAATATGGTTACACAGGATGAAAGACAGAAGAATATAAAACCTTCTTAGAAGACTGATGTAGTTGTTTTTTATACTATTACTCCTTCAGAAGATACTCAATATCAAGTGGAATCTATTGAGAATCAGATATATACCGCACAACACTATAACTTTCGGCCTAAACAAACACCATTTTGTACACATTGTGGTATGCAAGGTCATGTGGTCCAAAAATGTTCCAGACATATGGTTATCCTCCAGGACACATATATTACATTCTGGTCAGAACAACCAACAATTTCAACCTCAGAAGCAGTTTCTTCTACTCCAAAAGGGAATTATAATAATGGGGAGACATATTTTACTCCAAGAAGAAACTTTAATAGTGGACCAAGACCTCAGTTTTCTCAACAACAGTTTAGGCCTATTGTCATGGCTAATGTGATGTCAGGTAATGGAGGAAGCAGTGCATCACAATCTTCTCCAATCACTCTTGATTTGAGCCACTTTACAACTTATCAAGTTCAAGCTCTCATCCAACAGCTCAAGGCACATGTCAATGTTTCAGAACCTTCAATTTCTCATTCTCCTGCATCTATTACAGAAAATGGAATCATGACAATACAATCATCATATTCTGATAATTTTCGATTTCCTTCAACTTCTCTTCGTTTTGTAAACCATATTCTCACTTTCCAAAATCAATGTCTTACCTCTCTATATAATACTCTTCCTACTGGTAGTTGGATAATAGATAGTGGGGCTATTAACCATGTGTGTTCTGATTTGGCTTTGTTTTCTGACATTATCATAGTAACTGGAGTAAGATTTTCTCTTCCTAATGGCATTTGGGTCCCTATCACCCATACAGGAAACGTACATCTTTCAAAAAAACTCGTACGGCGTAATGTTTTACATGTTTCATCTTTCAAATTCAATTTGATAAGTGTGAGTAGTTTGCTTAAAAAATGCATATTCAGCTCATTTTTACACTGATCATTTTCTAATTCAGAAGCATATTCAAGGCTTGATGATTGGTAGAGGAATTCTAATACACTGATCATTGTCTAATTCAGAAGCATATTCAAGGCTTGATGATTGATAGAGGAATTCTAATGCACAACATTTACATTTTAGAGCATGACTCTAATACATCTGGTTTCACTCCACCTGCTATCAATATATGTGGATCCTTGACAGTTGATGGCAATCTATGGCATAAACGCCTTGGACACTTGTCTCCTGCCGATTTACAGTTTATGTCTTCTGATTTACATCTAAGCAAAGGCAAGTTTGATTCTCTTTTAGTTTGTCATGTTTGTCCTTTAGAAAAACAAAAGAAATTATCATTTGTTTCTCATAAAACATTTTGATTCTCCATTTGATCTACTTCATCTGGATATTTGGGGTCATTTTTTAGTAGAGTCTAGGGAAGGTTTCAAAAAATTTCTTACTTTGGTAGACGATTGTACAAGGGTACTTGGGTATACATGCTTAGAAATAAAAGTGATGTTTCTACCATCTTTTTTGAGTTTCTTAAATATGTTCAGAATCAATAAGAAGTTACTATCATACCTATTAGAACAAATAGTGCACATGAATTATATTTTTGATAGCTCATTAGAGAACATGGTATAGTTCATTACTTTTCATATCCTTATACTCTTGAACAATATTCAGTTGTAGAAAGGAAACAACAACATCTTCTGAATGTTGCAAGGTCTTCATTGTTTCAATTTCAAATTCTATGAGTGTATTAAAGTGATTGTGTTTCTGATAAATAGAACTACATCATTGGTTTTAGATAAAATGTCTCTATATGAGAAATCGATGCATAATAAACCAGATTACATGTTTTGGAAATGTTTTGGTTGCTTATGCTATGTATCTACATTTACTAACGATCGTTATATATATTCACTGCTAGAGCTCAGCCTCGTGTATTTTTAGGATACCCTTCGAGTTATAAAGGATACAAACTGCTCGATATTGATACAAATGAGATAGTGATTTCCAGGAATATTACTTTTCATGAAAATAATATTCTTTTTCTTGGTTCAGATTCAGTTTCTACTCAAGATTCTTTTTTTAAGATACAATTTTACCTATATATATTCCATATAGATCAACTGTTGATAATTCTGAAATGCATATTCTTGAGAATTCATCTACTCATTCACAATCTATTCCTGCTATACATACATCATCTGCATCATCTTCTGCATTATCATCTTAATCCACTCCTAGGGTCCTGGATGTTAGAGAGAATGTGGGTACAGGTGCTAGTGAGATGGGAGTCATCAATGTCAGACCAAAACGACAAGCTAAGGCACCATCCGATCTTTATGGTTGTCACTACTCTTTAATACAAGTCAATTCTCAAATACCACCACAAATAGAACCTTATCTCCCATTTCCTATTTCATCTGTTCTTTCTTATTCCAAATTTCATCTCACTCACCAAAACTATGTTCTTTTTATTTTTGTTGAAGCTAAACCGAAAACCTTTAAACAAATTGTGATTTCCATAGTTTGGAATAATGCATGAATGAGGAACTTAGTGTTATGGAACGCAAAAAGACTTGGAATATTGAGTCATTGCCTGAGGGAAAGAATGTAGTTGGTTGTAGGTGGATTTACAAAATTAAGTATAATCCTGATGGTACTATCAATAAGTACAAGGCTAGATTATTCAAAGAGTAGTTTACTCAGTAGGAGGGTGTAGATTTTACAGATACTTTCTCCCATGTAGCTAAACTAGCTAGTGTCAACTCATGTTTGGATTAGCAGCTATACATGGATGGATTTTGGCACAAATGGATGCGTCCAATACCTTTCTCCATAGTGATCTATATGAGGAGATTTACATGAGTTTACCATTATGATATACACCACCTTCGGGTGTTACTATTCCTCTTAACATTGTGTGTAGATTGCATAGATCCATTTATGGATTGAAACAAGCTTCTCGACAGTGGAATAAATGCTTCTTTGGTATTCTCCTTAAAGAGGGTTATCAACAATGTCCTGCATATATTACTCTATTTGTAAAGCAGCATGGATCTGAATTCATTGCCTTGTTGGTATACGTTGATGATATATTGATTGTTACCAACATTGATCTTTCTTTACAGAGATCGAAGGAGATTCTGCATAGTGAGTTCACAATAAAAGACATGGGAGCGCAAAAAAATTTCTTGGGGCTGGAAATTGCAAGGAAATCACAAGGGATATCCCTTTGCCGATGCAAGTATGCTTTAGATCTATTGGAAAGTACAGGTATGTTAGCCTCAAAACCTTGTTATGTACCAATGGATCCAACTGTGAAATTGAGTGAAGAATCAGGAGAACCTTTGGAGAACGTTTCATCTTATATAGAGTTGATTGGAAGGTTATTGTATTTGACGATAACTTGGCCAGATATTACAAATGCGGTTAACAAACTTAACCAATTATTGTCTACTCCTACCGATGTTCATATGCAGGCTGCTCAAATAGTTCTTATATACATCAAAAGCAATCAAGGCCAAAGACTTTTTTATGCTGCAAGTTCAGAGATTTGTTTGAATGCATTTTCTGATGTTGAACGGGCTTCTTGTCCTGATTTCAGACTCTCTATTACTGGTTTCTGAGTGTACTAGGGATCTTCGTTGATCCAATGGAAATCTAAGAAGCAGCTACAATTAGTAGGAGCAGTACAGAAGTAGAATATCGAAGTATCGCGTTGGCAACTTGTGAACAACTTTGGCTACAACAACTCTTGGATCATTTGGGGGTTAAGGTGCGTGTGCCTGTAAAACTTATTTGTGTCAATAAATCAGCTATGCACATTGCTTCTGACCCTGTCTTCCATGAGAGAAAAAAACATATAAAATTGAATGTTATACAACAAGGAATCAAGTGAAGAAAGGCTTTCTCAATGTTTTACATGTGAGTACAGAGAATCAACATGTTAATATTCTGACTAAAGCATTGCAGCATGGTACCTTTCACTCTTTGCTTGGAAAAATGTTAATTTCAAGTCTCTTTTTACCTTCTCCTCCTTTGGTTTCAGAGACTTGAGGAAGGTGTATTATGATATGATACATTTCATATGATTAAAGGGTTAGAGAGTTAGTTAGGAAACTAATCGTATATAAGGGCATTTTATATATTCATTTCTAAGTTAATGATAAGAAGAAAAATACACTTTACTCTTTTCTGAATCTCTCTCTCTCTCTCTCTCTCTCTCTCTCTCTCTCTCTCTCTCTCAGCTTGATATTTTGCCCATTGTATTTCAGTAGCATTGATTTTTTCTAGCTACCATAACACCAATTATTGTATCAAACAGGTTTCAACTGTTCTACGAAACAGAGTAAGAAACTCCAGACGCAAGATTCAAATGTGTCACACATATTTAAAGAATAACTCTCTTTATTACTTTAGTAAATCTCTCCAAACTAAAGCTCTCTTCCTTATGGTTTGTCACAACTCGACAACCATATTTATAAGTCTAGAATTTACTTTTCCTAAACTTTTCCTTATTTCTTATTTTCCTTTTTCTTATAACTAGGTATCTCTTAATTCTCTTAGGAATATTTTGTCATTATCCTAACTCCTTTAAGGATAACTTATTCTTTAATCTACTTAATGAGTATCCAACATTGACCCTCTTAAGCTTCAAGGTAGCTTGCTGGAGGTCTTAAAAACTGATCAGTCTTCTCATATTCGTGAAGTTAATCTTTGCGAGTGCCTTCGTCAATATATATGCATATTGTTATTCTCTGAATACGCGTTCGACTTCGATTTTCTCACGATGCATTCTCGGATGAAATAATATCACTTTGAATGTGTTTGCTTTGTCCATGAAACACGGGATTCTTTGTGAGGGAAATTGCGGATTGTTTGTCAATCCGCAGGAGTGTCTTGTCGTTGTTCTTTCCCATGATCTCGCTTAGCAAGTCCTAGAGCCATAATGCTTGCTTTGCAGCTTATCTGGCAGTCATGAACTCGACTTCATATGAGGATAATGCAACCGTGTTTTGCTTATGAGAATATCATGCTATTGGTGAGTCTCCAAAATTAAAATACATGTCTGATTGTACTTCTTCCATCGTCAGGATCAATGTTATGGGTACTATCAATGTAACCTACAATCTTCATTGATCCATCTCGTTTTTATGTTAAGCCATAGGACAGGTTCCTTTAAAATACCTAAAGATCTTCTTCACAATAACATCATGTGATTCTCTTGGATCTTGCATGAACCTGCTTGTCATTTAGACCGAGAAAGCAAGATCGGGTCTCATATGTAGAAGCATCTTATTCTCCTACAATACATTGTGGCATCGACCTCGGGTTCATCTTCTTGTGCCTTGTATAGCTTCAACTCGAACTCCATTGGCACGTGAATAAGGTTGCATGAGTCTAGACATGATTCTTCCAAGATTCGACGTGATTCCATCTGCTTAATCGTGATTCCATCTTTGCTTTGCTCAACTTCTATACCAAGGTAATAAGTGAGTTTTCCACGATCATACATCTCAAAGTTTGATAACATTCCCTTTTTGAACTCTTTGATGATTTTCAAAGTGTTTCCTGTGATAAGAAGATCATCGACATAAGAAGATCAACTCCTTCTTCCTAACGATAGATGGAGCTCTCTTTAAAACACCTCTTGAAGTTCATGCCCTTTACAATTTGATCAAGTTTAGTGTTCAATGTTCTAGGAGCTTATCTCAGATAATATAGAGCTTTCGAAATTTTGAAAACCTTGTGCTCTTCTCCCTTCTTTTCAAATCCTTCGGGTTGAGACATGTATACTTCTTCGTTTAGCTCACCGTGTAGGAATGTTGATTTAAATCGAGATAGTGAATCTCTCGTCCGTGTGAAGTAGCTAGTTCCATAAGCAATATGATTGTTTCGATCCGAGAAACTGACGCAAAAGCATAATTAAAATCAATTCCTGATTTTTGTACATAGCCTTTTGCAGCTAGTCTAACTTTGAACTTATTAATTGATCCATTTGCGTTTCTTTATATCTTGAAAATCCACTTCAGGCCTATAACCTTTACTCCACCTGGTCTATTAACCAATTTCCACATCTTGGTCTTGTTAATAGAATCGATCTCCTCTAGACACGCATTAGTCCATTCAACAGAGTCATTAGATTCATGGTAATACATTGACTCATCGTTGATAGAAAATAACAGTTTTACGCATTAAATATTTGCTAACAGAACATAATCATGAAGATAACTTGGTGGTTTGATCTCTCTCGTCGATCACCTAAGTTGAGGTTGTTGCACTTCAGGTCTATGTCACTTACATTGTCGTTGTTGCTATGTTCTACAATTGTGTCACTCACCCCATCGTTGTTGCTCTGTTCTGAAATCGGATCAATTCCACTTTGAGGTGACGCGGACACATACGGTCCATGACCATCATCTTGTACTTCTCTCCAAGTCATCTTGAACATACCGGGGTCACTCCTTTCACCAGTATTGGCTCCCTTCCAATTCCAACTTGACTCTTCATTGATGACCACATCTCGGCTCACAATGATCTTTCTAGTTTTCGGGTTATATAGTTTATATGCTTTAGATCATGGTTCTATCCCGAGATGTATCGGTGGCTGGGACTGATCATCAAGTTTCCTCAAGTGCTCTAAATCGATTTTAGCATTAGCAATACATTCGAAAACCCTTAGGTAAGCAACGTTTGATTTCTTGTTCCTCAAGCATTTTTAGGATTTTTGATTTTTAATGCTTTTGTAGGAACACGATTAATCAAATAAATCGAGTGATAGACATCCTCTCTCCACAAGAAATTTGGCACCCTCATTGCTTTAAGAATACTCCTAGTCATCTCCATTAGTGTGTGATTCCTCCTCTCGACTACACCATTCTATTGCAGGGTGTAGGAAGCCATTAGCTATCGCTTGATCCATTCTGATTACAAAATTCTCGGAATTCAGTCAAGGTGAACTCACCTCCTCTGTCTGTACGTAGCGGCATGATTAGCTTCTCACACTCCTTCTCTGCGTGAATTTTAAAGGCTTTGAATTTCACAAATGCTTCTACTTTCTCTTTAAGCAAAATCGTCCACATATACTTTATATAATCAAATATTATTACGAAGATATATCTATTACGTGCAAGCGTGGCTAGTGTTATTGGCCCACACAGATCCGCATGAAGCAACTCTAGTGTGTGGAAGATCGATATGAGGTTGCTTTCGGGAAGACCTTTCGTGTTTGTTTTCCAACTAAAGACGATTCGCATAGCTCTTTATGACATTCTATCTCAGGCAATCCGTGAACCATCTCATTCTTAGACATAGTCTCGATAGTTTTAAAGCTTACATGTCCGAGTCTTGCATGTCATCTCCACTTTTCTTCCTTGAGTCTTGTATGTAGACTAATCGATTTCCCAAACTTGAACTTTATCTTATAATGTCTATTAGGAGATCTTATTATTTTCGCCAAAAGTCTTCCATTGGGATCATGTAGTGTTAGGTAATCAAGTTTCATCCTAACATCACAACCATACTCGGTAGCTGATCCTAAACTTAGTATATTACTCTTTAACTTGAGAATTTAATATATATTTGTGAGAAGTTTATGTTCACTTGTCTTCGCTTCGAAGAGGATTGACCATGTCCCGTCAATGCCCACACATGAATCATCTTCAAATTTAACTTTACCTTTTATGTTTTCATTTAATTCCAAGAAGAAGGACTTCACACCGGTCATGTGATTGCTAGCACCATTATCCAAATATCATATCCCATCTTTACTTTCGCTTGTCTCAAACTTCTTTGGCAACATATTTTCTTCACTGAGAAAGACAATTTTAAATACAAGAAAATTTAGTTAATTAAGGTAAAAGTTTCTAAAATTTATCTTCGATATTTTGGGGAAAAAAAAGGAGTAGAAAACATCAAAATCTTTACTAAAATCGAATACAAGAAAATCCTAATACGTTTATGACTAAAATTTCAGCAAAAGATATTATGGAAGAATAATGGTACTTTATCTTCTTTTCTTTTCTTTTTTGAAAAATGGGTCATCTCGAATAGTATTTCATGAAGGTTTTCATCTATATAAATAACTGAAATAATATTCTATATTATCATCACTAAATATTCTATGTTTTGCAGTACAATTATATCAATGTATGGTTGATTTACCTCTTAGTGGAAAGTACATAATTGAAGGACAATCATTATGTGATTAGATGTAATATACCATATGTCTGAAGATATAATCGATAAATTTTTTTTATGTTTCTTTGGCTCGCCTATCCGGTTATATTTGGGTAACGTACGCATTAACAAGGTTGTAAATTAAAATTCTTATAGCTTAATACAATTAAAACAACGTATTAAAATCCAAAATAGTCCAAAACTTTGTGATCAAGTGGTAAAGAAACGGTCTCCTGAGACTAACACGTTACGAATTCGATCCACCTATTCTGCGGAATTACAACCATTTTTTTTTGGAATCCCACACGAATATTTACTCTTACTTCCGGTCCATTTACAAATTTGAAAAGCGAATCTATTCGTAGATTATTCTCTTCCATAAATTAATATGGTCCTTCCATAGATTTAAAATCACTGTGAGTAACTATAGAAAAAAAACCTAAATAAATTTTATGGTCTAATGAACTCGAATTCTGCTAACTAAATGTAAAAGTCTTTAATGTTATCGCTTAAAAATTGTATTAACAATAATAAATTATCAAGAGAGAGAGGGAGAGTCAGAGAGAAAAGAGAGAACCCTAGCGCCGCCGCCCTTATCCTTCGGTGTTCACTGCAGTGGTGACACCGGAGCTTCGCTCCTTCCCTTTATCTCCTTTTCCTTTTGCCTCAGACGTCGCCCATTCACTTCTTCGATATGCAAATGGTCTCTGGATTTTTGGTTCTCAGATTCAGATCTGATGCGTCTGAGACAGCTTCGAATCTAGTGCTTCCCAGGCTTCTGGAGTCATGGCGAGTTGGCGTGGATGGTTTCCGTGGTCAGAGGTCGGCTTTTAGGGCAGCATCTTGGCCGGAGCAATTTTCCATTTGTAGTTCCGCCTTGTTTTCCGAAGATAATAGGTCAAGCTTAGGTGTTCTTCTCCGAGAATCTTCATTCTTTTGAAGGTCTCTTGGATTGAGCCTTGGTGGACTTAACTTCTTCACCTGATTTTCTTCATTCCGGGAAAATCGAAGATGTACCTCTTGTAGGAAGCTTCAGATTCATCTCGGCGGCTCTGTTTGGATTCAAATACTAAGCACCGATCACTAGAGAAGTCCTTGGCAGAAGATTAAGCACCGTTCCGGTGGAGGATCCTTTTTCTATTAAGAACCAGATTCTGGTCAAGGTATGAATCCATGTGAATGGTTAGTTAGGCTTTGAATCCACTGAATAAGGCTTGGGATATTGACCTCAATCCGGAATAAGGATCTATTTTGGAAACAAGCGCTTCGGTGTTGCGTCGATGGATCTAAGTATCTAACTCGAATCATTAGGTGATCTCGACGATGGTTTGAATTGTATTTTCTAGAATAGATTTCCTCTTTCGGTTTAGTTCAATGTCCCTGTAATTAAGTGGTTCAAGAGACGATTCTTTTTTTCTTTTTCGGTAGAAAGAATTTGTTCTCATAGTGGTCTAAAGTGAAATGACGGTTCTCTGGTAACGTCGGTTTCTATTTTGTGTTCTGGGATATATTAGATTCCGATCATTGTTACTATGGTTTAACCTCTGTTGAGGCGTCGTGGTGAAATCCCATTGTACTGAAATCTTCGACTAATGATAAGTCGATGTGAGCCAAAAAAAAATTGTATTAAAGTGTAAAATAGTGCGTGAAATGATGAAGGTCCCCCCTCACAACGTGGTTTGTCCTGATCTCTTACTGTGAGTGTCGCCCCAAAGGCTTCTTCATCTTGGATGTTAGCTTCATGTTTTCTTCTCTCCAATTTTACAAGTCAGTGTTATTAGACACCTATAATTTAAAAAAAAAATTATAAAATGGTCTGAAACATCGTGGTTAAACGGTAAGTACGGGTTCGTGTAGTAAACGCCATGCGAGTTCAAACTCCGTCGAAGGGGACTATTTCACGTTTGAGTCTGGACACCCATACATGGAAAAAGAACTTACACGTGGGTCACTCTCCTCCAGAGAATTAGTCTGAATTAATTAAGGCATGAGATTTATCTTGAGTTTTTTTTTTTTGGTTTTAGAGATTTACCCTGGGTTATTTCAAAAAAAATTGTAAAATACTTTTTTTATTATTAGATAAAAAATGCATGAAATAGTTAATCTCGTAGTTGCTATTGCTGTATAACGTTGTCATCCAAGTATGTAAAAATGACAGGAAATTATTAATGTATTTTGTGATTTTGGCGCCGATGCATCATAACTAATTAATACAACATCATTATCAAGTGACTTGTTATGTTTTCTTAGTTTGTGATATTGTGAATTAATGAAGTGGATCTTTGTTCTTCCAATGGCTTAATACTTTTTGTCGTTGTCGCATAACCACCACGCAAGTCCTTTGCTTTGCCACTTTATTTATTAGTAGAACTTTTGTTATAATATTTTCTTCTTTAATATTTAATAATAGAAAACGTTTTAAGTCAAGCAAAGACTATTTGATAGTGGGGGAGGTAACAGTGAAAATCTTTATTTTGCTTCGTCTTTTCATAATTGCGAATATATGTGATGTTACTTGTTGAGTCGTGCTTCATATTGTGGAAGAAAGACTTTTGCCGAAAACTATAATATATCGGAAAAATGTGAAACCACAAATATCAAATTTGTTAACCAAAAAGAATAAAATTGTTGATTTGTGTGCACGTATTAACGTTTAACCAACCCTTTTATGCTTCTGACCAAAAAAAAGAAACCAACCCTATTATCCACACAAAAAAAAGGTTGTACTAATCAAAGAAAAAAATAAAGCAAACAAGGACCACAATATATACTCCACAAAATCTGAGTTAAGGCCAGACCAGGCCGAAGTTTATATGATCGTATTCACGACTAAGAAATGGGCCTTATCTCAGTATGCTTGGGTCTTTTCTTTTGCCTAAAATTTGCATAAATAAATGAGTATATAATAGTAAACTGAAAAGAGTATTGAAGAAACACAAAATACCGTAAATGGTAATTGCTAAAATTGGCTGCAAAACATGGTGGTGCATCATTTGTTGGGGAAATTGGCTCAAATTTTGTTCAATTTTTTTTGATCGTCTGGATTATCAATATTGCTATTACAAATTTTGAGAAACAACTACAAAGACAATACTTCATCGGACAAATCTTTACGTCTCATATGCTGGCATGACGAACGGTTCTCGCTTGCACCACGTTGAGGACTTCTTATAAGCATGCCTCTATTAATCTGCAATGAATTACAAATCTTCGGGGAATCGATCCCCTGAACTCCTGGTGTAGAAGCATTAATTTACTCTTGGTCAACCACTGGACCAAGGACGCTTCCACAGACAAACGAACATTTAAATACACCCATTAATGCGGTTGATTTGGCCGTAAAGAATTATGGGATATCATTTGAGATAAAATAATTTCGTAAAAAGTTGTAGAAATTGCACCAAAAAGCGAACATTTGAATAGAGGTTAGTTGCTCAAAATCCCACTCTCTTTGTTTTTAGATGATAAATTCACAGTAAGTTTTCACAGGTCAACATAAACCAAGTGGAGTTGTTGGAGGTGAGTTTAATAAAGCTAGTCAAGTTTGTAGGTTCGATTGTTTTAGACACAGGATTTAAAAGGAATAACTCTCCTTTATTTGCTTTAAATCTCTCTCAAAACAAACCTCTCAAAACTCTCTCACAAAAACCTAAAAGCCAAAAACAAAAGCTATTTATATCTAAAGCTAAATCCAATACAAACTAGGAATTTTATTCTCTTTTAGATAACTACACAAAACCTAGAACCAAAATCCATAACTCGGTTTGATTCTTCTCCTAAACCATTGCTCGGTTTAGTGAGTCTCGCTTCTTTGTTGCTTAAGTCTTCCTTTTATTCAAGCTTACTCCAACAATCTCCCCTTTAAGCTTGAAGTCCATTCTTGAAATGTCACGAACTCCAATCAGGTCTCTCATTTCTTTGAACTTTATTTTCCCAAGCGCCTTAGTAAGAATGTATGCTTTCTGTTCTGTACCCGGAACATGCTCAACCTCAATCTGGCCATTTTCTATGCATTCCCTTATAAAGTGATACCTTCGATGGATGTGCTTACTACGTCCATGGAAAACAGGGTTCTTTGTCAATGCTATAGCTGAGTGATTATCGATTCTTAGTAGAGCTCTTTCGTCTCTTGCGCCCATAATTTCCTCAAGAAGATCCTGAAGCCAGATGGCTTGTTTAGAAGCTTCAGTTGCAGCCATAAACTCGGCTTCACAAGATGATAGCGCTACAATGTCTTGCTTCTGCGAACACCAAGAAATAGGACCCTCTCCTAGATAAAATATATGACCACTTGTGCTCTTACCATCATCTGGATCAATGTTGTGACTACTATCACTATAGCCAATCAAACGAGAGACCGCAACCGTTTTACCAAACACCAAGCCCATCTCAACGGTTCCTTTTAGATATCTAAGAACTTGCTTCATGGCTACACCATGTGATTCACGAGGATGATGCATATAACGACTTAGAACCCCAACAACGTAAGAGAGATCAGGTCTAGTATGCAACAAGTACCTGAGACATCCAACTAACTTGCGAAAATTCGTAGCATCTATTTTCGGCCTTTGAAAGAGTCAGCCCCATCTCCATCGGGGTGTAAGCAGGATTACATAGCTCCATTCCAGCTTCTTCAAGAATCTTGTTTGCATATCGTCTTTGAGTAACTGTTGTAGTTTCTCCATATTGATTCACCTCCATCCTGAGATAGTATGTTAATTGACCTAAGTCACTCATTTCAAGCTTTGAACTCATCTCCCCTTTAAAACTATTGATGATCTTGATGTTTGTTCCTGTTACAAAAAGATCATCTACATAGACAGCAATCAGAAGCAAGTTTCCATCGATTTCTTTTCTATAAACCGATGGCTCTTTCACACATTTTTCAAACTTTAACTCGATGAGAATCTGGTTAAGTTTGTTGTTCAAAGCTCTAGGAGCTTGTCTCAATCCATATAGTGCCTTGCTGAGCTTATATACCTTTCCTTCACTCCCTTTTATCTCAAAACCTTCAGGTTGCATTACGTAGACTGTCTCTTTCAGCTCTCCGTGTAGGAAGGCGGTTTTCACATCCAGATGATGTACTTCCCAACCATGAGACGCTGCGAGATTGATGAGCAGACGTATTGTTTCAAGTCTTGCTACTGGTGCAAACACTTCTTCAAAATCAATTCCGTATTGTTGCACGTATCCTTTTGGAACAAGTCTTGCTTTATACTTGTTAATTCTCCCATCTGAATTTCGTTTGATCTTAAAAATCCATTTAAGACCAATAGGTTTTACTCCCAGTGGAGGATCTTCGAGTGTCCAGCATCGGTTCTTGTTGATAGAATCGATTTCATCTTCACAAGCCATAATCCATTCTTTCGACTTGCTTGCTTCGTCAAAACTGGTTGGTTCATATTGATGAACAACAACAACTTCTCTCCTTCTTCCTCTGCAAGTAAGATGTAATCTTCCAGGTATTTAGGTTTTGAAGTTTGTCTTGATGTTCGTCGCAAAGGAGCTCGTGTTTGAGCTGTATCGTCAATGGATAATGCATTATCACGACCGCTTGACTCTGTGTTGATGTCACCGGTCTCTGTGCTTTCTTCTCCGTGAGTTTTATTGCCGTGATCAATGTCTGCTCGATTTTTGGTTAATGATCGATCAATAGGATCGGTCGATCTCTCATGATCAAAATCGGTTTCATCTTCTTCGCCTTCTCTATGATCACCAATGTTATACTCGATTTCTTTCAATCCACGGTTTTCAAATTGACCAAGAGTGAGAACAAAACCTTCTTGTATTTCCTGCTCATTTTGATTCCATATCCAGCTCTTGGTTTCATCAAATACGACATCTCGACTAACAATAATTTTCTTTTGCTTAGGATCATACAATCGATAAGCTTTTGAGCCAGGTTCTGTTCCCAAATGCACCAGAATTTTCGATCTATCATCTAGCTTCTTTAGTAGGCTCCTCTCGATTTTGGCATAGCACACACATCCAAAGGTCTTCAAGTGGCTAATATTCGGAATCTTACCCCGGAAGAGTTCATAAGGAGTCTTTTCTTTTAGTGCTCTTGTTGCTATTCGGTTCAACAGATAGGTAGAATGGCGAATTGTTTCTCCCCAAAGATAATTTGGCATCAACATGTGCTTGAGAATGCTCCTTGTCATCTCCATTAAAGTCCTGTTACGTCGTTCTACAACTCCGTTTTGTTACGGAGTGTAAGGAGCAGTAAGGTGTCTTTTGATGCCTTGTTTTTCGCAGAAGTCATTAAATTCGTGCGATGTAAACTCTCCTCCTCTGTCTGTTCTGAAAACTTGTATGCTCTTTCTGGTCTCTCCCTCTACCATAGCTTTCAATTTTCGAAATTTTTCGAAAGCATCACTCTTCTCTTTAAGGAGGATTGTCCACATGTACCTGGAGCAGTCATCAATAACTACGAATACATATCGATTTCCTGCGGGTGTGCATGGTGTAATGGGTCCACAGAGATCACCATGAAGTAAATCAAGTACTTCAGGAGCTCGATATGTTGATGCTTGAGGAAAAGGCTTACGAGCGTGTTTGCCAAGTAGGCATGTACCACATACTCCTTTGTCTCCTTTAAACTCCGAGACGCCTTGTACAAGTTGCTTCTGCACCATCATTTTTATTGTTTCATTATTCACATGACCAAGGCGTGCATGCCATCGATTAGACTCATCTGACAACGAAAGATGCAGGCATCTCACGGTCTTAACGAGACCCATCTTCACCTTATAGAGCCGGTTTTTTGATCTCGTAGTTTTAGCAAGTAGTCGACCTTGATGATCTCTCATTGTTAGTTCTTCTCCTCTCATTCTTATGTCACAGCTAGATTCTGTGGCTTGACCAAGACTAACAATGTTACTTTTGAGATCTGGAATGTAGTAAACATCTTTCAAGATTCTTGTTTGACCATTCATGTCTGTAAAGGAGATTACGCCTTTTCCTTTTATATCGATTCGGGAGTCATCTCCAAATCGTATCTTCCCTGTGATATCTTCATCTAAGCTTGAGAAGTATCTTCTATCTCTAGACATACGGTTACTCGCTCCGTTATCTAAATACCATATGTCATCTCCGAGATTTGTCTCATATTTTGCAGGTTCGACATTCTTTTCATGCAGAAAAATCTCTTCATGCAACATCAACTCATCTGCTCCTTGTGTTTCATCCTTTTCGGTTTCTTGGGCTTCTTGCAACTTCAGGAGTCGATCAGGACAGCTTGAAGCATAGTGACCTATCTTGTCACAACGGTAACATGTGATTCGAGATGCATCTCGAGGTCCATATCTTCCTCGGCCTCTTCCTCTTGCGAAAAATCTTCCCCCTCTGCCACGGTTTCCATAACTTGTATTGGAGTCGCGGTAGGTTTGATTCGATTGAGAGTCCATGTTCGCATACATCAACTTATTGTTTTCTTCTAGAGGTTCATCATCATCCATGATGCGTTCTTCATAAGCTTTCATTCTTCCCATAACATCTTCAAAGCTTACGGTGTTCAAGTCCAAGAGTTGCTCCAATGATGCAACCATATGGATGTATTTCTTACGCGGGAGACTTGCTAGAAACTTCTTCACAAGTTTAGATTCTTCAATTTGAACTCCTCGAGCCGCCGATTTGGATGATAACTCGACCAATCTTTCTCCAAATATGTCAATAGTTTCAGTGTCTTTCATCTTTAATCGGTCGAATTCTGACATTAAGGTTTGTAATCTAGCTTCTCTAACTCTTTCAGCTCCGACATGTCTTGTTCTAACAACATCCCACACCTTTTTAGCTGAAGGAATTTCTCCCAATTGTAACACAAGAGTCTCTGGAAGAGATTGAAATAATAGAGCCAGAGCTAACTCGTTTTTGTCACCTTCTGAAGTTTTGATCTCAACAGCCTCCCACGCTTTATTTACCTTTAGCGTTGCCTTCATCCTGATTGCCCAAAACATGTAATTTGTTGCGGTGAGCATTGGGCATTGAATAGAAGACGATCCACTGGTCACACCAGCTTCCTTTGTCGTGCTCGTCACGGGTACCACATCGCTGGACATCGTGCTCTGTTTTTCTTAAGAGAACACGAGAACAGAGCTTTGTTTATGAGTTTCACGAAGAACTAGTTCTCGTGAGGAAGATCAGCTCGGTTTCGTGTGGAAAAAGGAGCATGATGACGAGAGACAGTACGAAGACAAGGAGCACGATGATGACAAGCAAAACAATGGAGGCTCTGATACCAATTAAAGCTAGTCAAGTTTGTAGGTTCGATTGTTTTAGACACATGATTTAAAAGGAATAACTCTCCTTTATTTTCTTTGAATCTCTCTCAAAACAAACCTCTCAAAACTCTCTCACAAAAACCTAAAAGCCAAAAACAAAAGCTATTTATATCTAAAGCTAAATCCAATACAAATTAGGAATTATATTCTCTTTTAGATAACTACACAAAACCTAGAACCAAAATCCATAACTCGGTTTGATTCTTCTCCTAAATCATTGATCGGTTTAGTGAGTCTCGATTCCTTGTTGCTTAAGTCTTCATTTATTCAAGTTTACTCCAACATTTAACCCTCCAATACTACCCAGTCCAGGTCGAACAACAAGTCCGATTAGAGAAAGACTCGAAAGGAATACTCTAGGCCCAAAGCAGATAAGGAACAAAGCATGTTGAATTCTTTGGAAAAAAACCCAATATGCCCCACTCTCAAGTCGAATGGAGGAATGTACGGTGGGTGATTTCGCAAAGAAGGACAGTCTACATACTCTTGGTGGTTTTTGTGGTTTTAGCGATTTTGTGGTTCTTACGATTTTGGCGGTTTTTGTGATTTCACTGGTTTTATATTTTTACAGTGTTTACTGTTTTCGCGGGATAGGGGGTTATTGCGATTTTATGCGGTTTTGACAGTTTTAGTGGTTTTGGCGGTTTCCACAATTTTGTAAATTTCATGGTTTTTGCAATCTTTACGTTTTTGGCACTGTTGGCGGTTCTGCAATCTTTACGTTTTTGGCACTTTTGGCGGTTCTTACAGTTTGGTGATTTTACTGGTTTTGGTGATTTTTGCGGTTTTGACGGTTTTTGAAAATTTCACGATTTTTATGGTTTTTGTGAGTTTTGCAGTTTTTACGGTTTTGCCGAGTTTGACAGGTTTGCGAGTTCTGCGATTTTTGTGGTTTTGCGATTCTAAAGGTTTTGGCAGGTTTTGTGGTTTTCACGGTTTTTACGAATTCCATAGTTGGGCGGTTTTTACGGTTTGTGCAGCTTTTGTTGTTTTAGCATTTTTCTGGTTTTGGCGGTTTTGGTTGTTTTGACGGTTTTTACAAAATTTGCGGTTTTTTTCGATTTTGCGATTTTGCTGATATTTAAGATTTTGCTGTTTTGGCATATTTCACATAGTTTGATGATTTCACGGATTGTGATATGGCGGGTTTTGTGGTTTTAGAAGAAAATTGTGATTTTGCGGTTCTAGCAGAATAATATGATTTTTATAGTTTTGACGAGCAGAGAATACAAAGAACAAGAAAAAGATGTGAAGATTAGTTTTAGGGTTTGGTTTATGTAATTTTTTATTTTTCTTAGAGATATTTTAGTCTTTTATGTTTTTGGACTGGATCATCTCTATTGAGTTGGTCCAATTTGCATCATCCAGATTTTTAAAGTTTTTATATGTGTTTTACAAAATCATTTGGATGATCTACCTGGATGTTGCTTATGTATGCAGTAAACGAATAACAAAACACAGCTTCATCCAGATGGATCATCTTCTGAATGAGGAAACGAACATGACCTATGTGCTTGATAGTATTTTGTTTTTTCTATTTCTCTATGCAAGAAAGTTTCAGGTACTTAACATTTGACAAGGTTTATATCAAGTTCACTATGTCAATATGAATTGTTCAAGACAGTAAGTCCGAAGGTTTTAGCATAAAAGATGAGTTGTTTGCTGAAGTGATTTACTGACAAGAACTCAAGGTTAGCATCAAATAAGGAAGTCATTAGAAGTGGTAAATATGTCAAAAATGACATACGAATTAATGGATATTAAAGTTTCATCCAATTGCAGCCGAACAAGCTTGAAATTACTCATAACAATTAGTTGCAAGCTTTCTCATGCTAGAACAGGTCTGAATTGTCAAAGGTGGAAATGGGAACAAGTTTATAAGTTTTATATTTTGTTAATTACAACAAATGGCTCTTGTCAAAGGCTGTTGGAAAATTCAGTGAATTGAAGCTTGTTTATCTTTCATATGCATATGAAAAGCTTGTTTAATGTCAGGAACTACCATGGAAGACTTAGAGGATATTTTTCTTTTAGGTAAAACTATGTTTCTGTGGGTAATTTGCATTGGACCAACTTCAAGATTCTACCAATCAAAGTGTGTCAAAAAACACTTATTTTTGTGTGAAACCAAAAATGGTACCATTTTTGTAATAGCTTAATGGTTATATGGTGGTTATCTGGCAGGTTCGAGTCAGCTCACTCAATTAATAAAGCGAGAATGGCAGGAAAGGTTGCATATTATCTGGGATGTTTCTCAGTGTTTTCTGCAATAGTTTGTCACGGTTGTATGTCGATAATCTTCCTAATATTGGGTGCTACCGGCGTGTAATATTTCTTCAAATAGTATAATTTATTAGAACATCGTTACATTTATTTCGTATATTCTGGTTTTGAAGAAGAAAAGATTAACATCTTTTGGTTTTAGGTCTGAGCTAAAGATTGGCGAAGAGAATCAGTCTAAGTGTTATTCCACTAAAATCAGAATGTGTGAAAGGATCTAAAATCAAGCCGAAACTAAGAGTGTTGAAACATAGAAAGTGATGCAACCCTGGATCTCTGAAACTGGAAAACAGAACCTTTCGGA
>OVAN01006219.1:0-21738 GCA_900406275.1 Anastatica hierochuntica | reverse complement strand
CAAGCCCAATATACTAATGGTTATGTCAGCCATCAAATGGTTCATAACAACTTACATACTATTTTAGCAGACAATCCATTCAGTCAAAAAGTAAGTACATTTTGTATTTAAATTATTAAAATCTAGGAAAAGTAATTTAATTAAATTTTTTATACATATATTAAAAATAAACATTTGTGAAATATATAAAATAAAATTTCGTAAAATTGAATCATATTAAACCGAGTAAAATATTCTTGTTGTGAAAGAATATGTGTTTCTAATAATTTAGGGTTTAGAGTTTAGGATAAACTAGAGTTTATAGCTTGGTGTGGGTCTAACTTAAAGGATTAAATTGTTGTATTGGTTTTCCTTTCATTTTAAAGGTTTAATTTACATAACCTAGTTAAATTCTGATCATATTTTAAAGTGTTGATAATTTTTTTTTGACTAATAATCGAAATTATTTATTTATGGATTAGCATACTTCATTTAAAGTCAATTTATTAATACACGAAGGCTACAAACTTCTTTTTCGGCGAAAAAAAAACTTCTTTTTCAGAGTATCATCAAAGTCTCGCTTATAACTAAATCTTATTTAGATTAGAAAAATTAGGAAAAATAGTGTGATGAAAAATTTTTATACATAAACAAAAAATAATCATTTGTGAAATATGTAAATTAAGTTTTTAAAAAAACTGAACAAAGTTGAACTAAGTCAGAAAAATCATTTCATGAAAGAGCTTATAGTTTTAATAGTTTAGTGTTTAGGGTAGCACATGCATAGGATTTATAGTTCGATGTTGGTCTAATTTTAAGGGTTAAATGTATGGTATTATTTTTTCATTTAAAAGGTCTAATTTACATAAAGTTGTCAAATTTTAATCTATTTAATAGTTTATCCGTTTGCAAATTAGGATACTTCATTTGAAGTCTATTTAAATTTTTTTGGAATTTACAGTTTTGAATCGATGTCGGTTAACCGGAAATTTATTTTTTCCACTTCAAAATTTTGAGATTTCTACAAAAAATAGAATCCAGCTCAATATTTTTTGTAAAAATTTTCTTTTCAGATTGCAAATGAAATCTATTATATTTTTTAGGGGGTGCGGACTTCAAGTTAAGTTTACTATGAATAAACTTATATATAAGAGACTTTTCATGTAACACCCCGGTTCACCTGATCAGGGTCTCTCCCGGATATGTTATCTTCTCTAACTAACTTTTCNAACTAACTTCTCCTTCTCAAACAATCTCCCAGAGCATTTCTAATAAAAATCTTAAATCAAATTCGAGTCTAAATAATCCATCACAAGGATAAATTCATCTTGTAGCTAGGCAGAGCTCCATATGTGAATAGAGTCTTCTAGCCCACAGAAAAAAGAAACATAACGAGTCTAAAAGAAACTAAAATCGAGTCAAACCATGGAAAACAATTTAAATAAAAACCCAGTCCCGAAAACGAACAATCCAGTCCCTCCGTCATCCATTCAGCTGTTCGTCATACTAACCTGCAGGGACAAAAAGGGGGAGGGACGAGGGAAAGAGAGGGGTGAGTGACAGGGGAATCACCCAGTGAGACATGGAATTGCTAGACACGCAACACCACGGAACAGACTTAACATGCATTCACAGATAACATAGAATTAGCACCAAGCAGACACCTATTGTGTCACAAGCATACATGACATACAACGATGTCCTAAACAAAACCCCCGGTTTTCTCCAAAACGCCTTAACTTGTAGCAACCACCACAGTGACCGGCTAAACTCACACACCAACTCCCCGGTTTGTGTGGACTCAGGGCTTTCTTTCACTTCTCCAGGGGCGATCTCACTCTCACAACTCATTCAAATGCATAACATCACATCCTATTACACTAGTTCAATTTCCTAGACCTCTAGTTCAAGCATCATACAGACTAACTCGACTCTCAAACAGGACAGCAATCAAGACGCGTTAACCATATGCTAGCAATGAAAACATCCTAAGGCAGCTATACAGGGGATTAGCTACGGGAATAGCGCCTCACCTTGGCCACATGGATGAACTCTCGGCTTGGTTAACTGATGATCCTTCTTATGAGCCTTTACTCCATGTGCATCCTTGTCATCCTTCTTTTTCTTTGTTGATCCTCCTTCTAAGAAGGAAAACGAGAAAAGATAGCGGTCTCGGGAACGTCTCGGGACGTCCGTGACTTCCAGGAGATGAGAGCTCAGAGCTCCACAGCTTCGCTGCAGTGACCTCCGAACGAAAAGTAGAACGAAAAGTATGAAAAACGAGAGAAAGGAATAGAAATCGGCTAAACCGATCGAATCTGCTAAATCGGGGCAAACCGCCCAATCCAGCCAAACCGACCGAACCAGCCGAACCGACCAGACCAGCCGGACCGACCGACCGAACCGACCGAACCGGCCATAGCCGACGACCTAGCAGACCCTAACCGACTAGCCTAACTAACAAACCTAACTGAAGGCTAAAAATGAACGAAAAGAAAAAGGAAGGGAAGGAAAACTTACCGGAAAAGCGTCGGAACTCGCCCGAACCTTCCAGAAACTGCCCAACACATCGCCGAAAGAACTCGGAAAGTTCACCGGAAAACTCCCGGGAATTCGCGGGAAACTCGCCGGAGGCGGTGGCTCGAAAGCCGATGGGGACTAGCCGAAAAGTCGATCCCCTATGCGGAGCTTTTGCTCTGACTTGAAGGAATGAGAAGGGAGAGTCTCTATATATAGGGAGAGGATGGGAAGGGATTGGATGAAGATTTCCGATGTGGGACAAAGTTAAGAAACTTTAGAAAAATGGGCTTTTAAAAATAAAAGGAAAATTTCACAGCCTACTAATTTCAAACCCGGGTTGCTGGCTTCTTTCTGGAAACACTAACCACTAGGCCACAATTACTTTCTGGAAGATTAATACAAATCTAAGATTAAAAGGGGCGCTGGGTCGGAGACGTTACATTTCACTTCGCCTCATTATTTGGTAAAAGATAAACTCTAGAGCTGGAAATGTTTGAGATTCATGTTTCTCCTCGGTTCTAAGCTCCATCCCTGAGATTGGTCACTCTTCACCAATGTCCTTCACCGTCTCCACTTGATTTCATCTCCACCTTGCCCCTTCTCTGTCTCCGAGAAGTCATTTGTGACCCTGCTTCTCGTTGCGTTGTCATCGTCTAGCCTCAATCTCCTTCATGTATGCCAACAAGGTAACTTATAAATATGTAAATGGATGGTCATGTTGTTGATGCATGTCTAACATTGTTCCATGATGGTTCAGGTGCTGAAAGAACTAAACGAGTTCTTAGAAGATGATATGGATGAAACTTCCAAAGCCCTTAATGATGTATGCGCTCTCCTTCTCGTTGTCACGTTTCTCTTTAATTGTAAAACTGATAAACAAGGCTCGTTATGATATGTCACTAAACATTTTTGTGACATGTTTGGTGTAGATACCAATAAAGCATCTTTACTTTGTTATAGAAATTAGATTCCAATAAAGCATCAATACTTTGTTATAGAAATGGCAGCGCATATAGAAACTCAATAGATCGATGTTAAAAACACAATCACGAAAACACTCTTCTTATTAAGACAAAAATAACTCAAAACCTTAAATCTCTCAATAATGTTCTCTCAAGACCTAAAACCATAAGACTCTCTCAAAACCAACACAATGATCGATACATCTTATTTATATAACACTTATATCCTAATTCAATAAAGAATAGGAAAGTATAGATAACTCCTAACTTTAACCTAACAAAATACTAAACCATATCTCGATTTAGTATTGAACTTTTATTAACTCAACCCATAACTCGGTTAAGTGTTACTTGTGTTGGAAGTAACTATTCAAGCTTAGTTCAACATTCTCCCCCTTAAGCTTGATGTTAAGTTTTTCAGGTCTTGAACTCCAATCAGATCTCTCATCTCTTTAAACTTCGTTCTTCCAAGAGTTTTTGTTAAAATATCTGACTTTTGCATCTCTCCAGGAATATGCTCAACCTCTACTAGCTCATTCTCAACGCATTCCCTAATGAATTGATACCTTCTATGAATGTGTTTACTTCGACCATGAAAGACATGATTTCTTGTAAGAGAGATTGCCGATTGATTATCAACTCTTATCACTGCTTTCTCGCTAGATGTCCCAACAATCTCATTGAGAAAATCTTGTAACCAAATCGCTTGCTTTGCACCCTCTGTGGCTGCCATGAATTCTGCCTCGCATGAGGACAAAGCCACAGTTTCTTGTTTTTGTGAGCACCAGGAGATTGGACATTTATTCAAATAGAAAACATGTCTTGAAGTACTTTTTCCATCATCAATATCAATGTTATGTGAGCTGTCACTATAACCCACCAAGCTCACTTTATTTGCTCGTGGAAAGATAAACCCAAAAATAAGAGTGCCGCAAAGATATCTCAGCACTTGTGTAAGTGTCGCACTGTGTGAATCCCTGGGTTCTTGCATATATCGGCTTAAAACTCCAACACTATATGACAAGTTTGGTCGTGTATGTAGCAAGTACCTCAAGCATCCTATACTTCTTTGATACCTCGTCTCGTCAATGTTGTTTTCCTCACGTGCCTTTGATAATTTCAGACTCATGTCCATAGGAACATGAGAAGAAATACAACTCTCCAAACTGAGTTCTTCAAGTATTCTTAAAGCATATCTCTCTTGCTTTAAGATAATTCCATCAGCTCGTTGCAATACCTCAATTCCCAAGTAGTAAGTTAACTTCCCCAAGTCACTAATCTCGAACTTATTTGACATCTCATCTTTAAACTCTCCTATCATCTTCAAACTCGAGCCTGTTATTATCAAATCATCAACATATACGACAACAACAAGCAAATGTTTCCCAACCTTTCTTTGGTAAATCAAGGGTTCTTTGGAACATCTTGTGAATCTTAACTCCTTTAGTATCTTGTTTAGTTTGTCGTTCCAGGCTCTAGGCGCTTGCTTGAGTCCATAGAGGGCCTTCAAGAGTTTATACACCTTTTCTTCACTTCCTTTGACTTTGAATCCTTCACGCTGTAGAAAATAAACTTCTTCTTTAAGTTCTCCGTGAAGAAATGCCGTCTTTACGTCTAGATGGTGTACTTTCCATCCAAACGAAGCTGAGATAGCAAGAATAAGACGTATGGACTCTATACGAGCAACAGGTGTAAATACTTCCTCATAGTCTATCTCAAGTCTCTGTACATATTCTTTCGTGACCAATCTTTCTTTATATTTGTTCACGCTTCCATCAAGGTTTCTCTGAATCTTAAACACCCATTTTAAGCAAATCAACTAGGCTCCAGGTTCGGTTTCTTTCAATAGAAGATATCTCATCTTTACATGCATCAATCCACACTTTCATCTTCTTAGCTTCAATGAAACTCAAAGGTTCATCATTGATCACCATCAAGAGAAACTCACTCTCTGCCTCGGCTAATAGAATGTAATAAGAGAGATACTCTGATTTTGATCTCTCCCGTGTTGATCGTCTCAAAATAGGTTCCTCAACAACTTCTTCATTCTCACTTGTCTCATCCTCGAGATTTTCTGTAGTCTCCGTCGTACCTTCAGCTTGGCGAGTATCAACTATCTCGGTGACACTTCAGGCTCTGTTTTAACTACAACTTCACGTTCTTCATGCTCTGTTTCGGCCCTTCTCCCAAACTCCATTAAACCTTGGTTACCAAACTCGCCGAGATCAACTCTGAATGAGCTTTCTATTTTCCCACTCGTGCCTTCATTACGACTGTTCCATGCCCATTTTTATCCTCCAAGAACTCCACATCTCTACTAACAACAACCTTCTTGTTTCTAGGGTCAAGCATACGATTTGATTTGTTACCAGGTTCAGTTCCAAGATATACTAAGGATCTTGACCTGTCATCAAGATTTTTGGTATGCGTGGGCTTGATCTCGGCGTAGCTGATACATCCAAAAATGCGCAAGTGAGACAGGCTCGGTTTTCTCCCTTTAAAGACTTCATACGGTGTTCGTGAGTTTAAAGTTCTTGTAGCAACTATGTTGATTAAATAGGTAGCGTGCCGAACCGCTTCACCCCACAACCAATTCGGCAACTCCATATGTTTGAGAATGCTTCTTGTCATCTCTAAGAGTGTACGGTTTCGTCTTTCGACCACTCCGTTCTGCTGTGGTGAATAAGGTGCCGTTAAATGTCTTTGAATCCCATTCTCTTTACAGAATTCTTAAAATTCTAATGACACAAATTCTCCTCCTCTATCAGTCCCAAACACTTTTATGAGAAGACCACTCTCTTGTTCTATCAACTTCTTTAGCTTCTTAAATTTTTCAAATGCTTCACTCTTCTCCTTTAAGAGTATTGTCCACATGTATCGCGAATGATCGTCGATTAGAACAAATATATATCTCTTATGACCGCTTGTTGGTGGAGTAATTGGACCACATAAACCACCGTGAATCAATTCCAGATTCTGTGAGGCTCGAAAATTAGTGGCTTGAGGAAAAGGTTTTCTGACTTGTTTCCCAAGGAAACAAGACGCACATGGTTTCCTTTCAATCACAATTCTCGGAAGCCCTGTAGCTAGTTCTCGTTTTACCATTGTTTTTAGATTGTCATAGTTTATATGACCCAATTGAGCATGCCATCTTGTAGATTCATCAACATCCATGGATTGTAGGCATCAAAAGTTTTCTACCTCAAGGTGAACTTTGTACGAACGGTTCCTTTCTCTAGTAGTCTTTACTAGTACTTTCTCGTCCCGATCAAATGGAAACAAAACATCACCTTTCATCCGCACCTCACAACCTGCTTTCGTAGCTTGTCCTAAGCTAATAATGTTACTCTTGAGGTCGGGAATGTAGTATACACTCGAGAGAGCCTTTCTAACACCGTCTTTGAACACAAAGCTAATCGAACCTTTTCCCTTTATGTCGACCCGAGAATCATCTCCAAACTTGACCTTTCTCGTGATTGATTCATCCAACTCAAAGAACCACATACGATTTCCTGTCATGTGGTTGCTCGCACCATTGTCCAATTACCACATGTTTTCATTCTTCGAAATAGTTTCATAATCTTTCGGCTTCACATTCTCTTCATTAAGATACACAGTTTCATGCATCATCAACTCATCTTCTTCAAGTGTATCTTCATCCTTAACCTCTTGAGCTTCTTGGAGTTTAAGTATTCGGTCGGGACAATCCGAAGCATAATGTCCGAGCTTGTCGCAACGATAACAAGTAATCCCGGATGCATCTCTTTCTGCTCTAAACCGTCCTCTTCCTCTACCTCTGGGAATGAACAGACCGCCGCGACCTCTGCCTCTGTATCCTCCATCAAAGCTCCCACGACCTCTGTTACCACCGTCGACACTTCCTCTGCCTCCTCTGTTTTCTCCAACAAAGTTACGATACCCTTGTTGTTCCGTAAACATCAATTTACCATTGTCTTCAACAAAATCATCTTCATCCCCGTTAATTCTTTCCTCATAAGTTTTTAAACGGCCAACTATCTCTTCATAGCTTGTTCTTTTAAGGTCTAAGACCTATTCAAGAGAAGCAACGATAAGGATATATTTTCTACGTGGAAGACCTTTTAAAAATTTCTTCACCATCTTTTGTTCTTCAATTATTTCACCGAGGGCCGATGATTTTGATGAAATCTCAGAGATCCTTCCATCAAATTGATCTATGGTCTCGCCTTCTCTCATCTTCATCTTATCAAACTCTATCATCAACGTCTGCAAGCGAGCCTCCTTGACCCTTTCAGCCCCCATATGCCTCGACTTTATTGCATCCCACTCCTAATTTGTTGTGTCTAATTCTCCAACTTGTAAGACGAGGGCTTCGGGGATTGATTGCACGATCAAAGCTATTGCCGTGACATTCTTCTCTTCATCATCGCTCTTTGTCTCAACTACATCCCATACCTTATGGTATCTTAAGAGAAGTTTCATCTTAATTGCCCATATAGTATAGTTTGTTGAATTTAGAAGAGGACACTTGATAGATGATGAGCCACCATCGTTTTGTTTGATCTCTGATGATGCAGCCGTATGTATTGCTACCTGCTTGTCTTCCATCTCGTTCTTAGATGGCTCTGACACCAAATATAGAACTCAATGGATTGATGTTAACAACACAATCAAGAAAACCCTCTTCTTATTAAGGCAAAAATAACTCAAAAACTTAAATCTCTCAACAATGTTCTCTCAAGACCTAAAACCATAAGACTCTCTCAAAACCAACACAATGATCGACACACCTTATTTATATAACACTTATCTCCTAATTCAATAAGGAATAGGAAAGTATAGATAACTCCTAACTTTAACCTAACAAAATACTAAACCATATCTCGGTTAAGTATTGAACTTTTATTAACTCAAACCATAACTCGGTTAAGTGTTACTTGTGTTGGAAGTAACTATTCAAGCTTAGTTTAACAGCGCAAAGAGATGACAGGTCTGAAGAGACGATAAACTCTGGAAGACAAAACTTAACCAAACTAGTTAATTTTTCTATAGTAGTGGCTTGGTTCATTATTGCACTGGTAAAACCTGATTACGACCTGATTAAACTCAATTAGTCCCGATTATCATCTGATTAAACCCAATTAGCCCTGTTTACGACCCGATTAGACTAACTAAACTCATTTCTACCCTAAACCTTTAATAAGAAAATTTTGAAATCAGAAGTTCTACGAACCCTTGAAACTGATAATCCAAAATCGAAGAATCAAGGTGAAGGAGAAGCCGAGATCAATGGCTATGGTCAATCCACAAAGTGATTGTGGAGGTGATTTTGACGAAGAAGCATAACAATGAAAGCAACTTAAAATTGAGCAACTTATTGAAGACTTCGAAGATGAACCTATGATTCGTCACAATGTCATTTTAGATAGTGATAGCGAGGAGGAATAAGATCATTGTCCAAATAGAGAGATTACACATATCAAGCGTGGCGATGGACGTTTGTATTGAGACCAGGCATTCTACAACGGAGTAGCTTTCAATGAGGTTATCCTCGACTATGCCTTACGAGCATGTCGAAATGTGACACAATACAGGTATGACAAAGATAAGATTGGATTTAAATTTCTTGGTAAGACTACTAGTGATGTTGAAGGTGAGGCTGGAAAGTGTGAATGGAAAGGTTATACCTCGATTTTTCCTAATTATGCTTTCTGGAAAATTAGGGTGTTTAATGATCAACTTAGTTGTGGTCCTAATGGATATTGCGATATAGTAACCTGAGTTAGAATGTTCTTGGAAAAATTTTGTGAGGAACCTGAGTATTATATGTCGATGAAAACAGAAGCAACTATTAAGGACAGATGGAACATCACGGTTTCTAGGTCACAGTGTCAAGCTGTGAGGAATAGAGCACTGAAATGGATTGACATGGAGTATGATCATCAGATTTCATGTCTCCGAGACTATATAGCTTAGATTCTCCGCTCGAATGAGAATTCAATTTTGGAGATTTAGACTTTGAAGAATGCTGAAGATGAGTTTAATAGATTTTATGTTTGCTTCGATGTCTTGAGAAGAAACTGGAAAGAGACATGTAGACCAATTATAGGAGTTGATGGAACCTTCCTGAAATAAAAAATCAAGGGACATTTGTTAGTTGCAATAGGAAAAGATGCAGATAATGTTATATCTCCTATAGCATGGCATGTTGCGCAAGTGGATAACAAACTCAATTGGTTGTGGTTTATTAGGAAAATAAAGGCTGACTTGGATTTTCAAGATGGTGATGGCCATATCTTGATATGTGATCGGCATAAGGTAAGCTTATATATTGTCTAATTGGTTTTGTTCTTCTATTTGGGTGGATAACTTAAGGTTACTATGTTTTTATATATGACTTTTCTGATTTTTGCAGGGGCTAATTTATGGAGTGGAAGTTGAGTTGCCAAAGATTAAGTATCCTATGTGTTTTAGGAACATCTACGAAAATCTAAAAAAGAAACATGGCAAAAAGACATATATGAAGTTTATTATATGACATCTAGCATGGAGCTACGATTAGGCTGAGTTCAAAGAATGTTTGGACAAGATTTTCTGCTATGACTCTGGCATTTATGTAGATGTCATAAAGAAAAATCCTCAATCATGGTGTAGGACATTCTACAAGATGAGTCATTATATGAAGATGTCGAGAACAACTTTACCGATTCCTGTAACAAGATAGTAAACAAGGTAAGAGCGAAGCCTTTTGTTCTCATGCTATAGACTATAAGAAGACTAGCTATGGTGAGTATTACCAAGAGATCTGAAAACTCTCATCTTCATTAATGTAAGTGCTTCACATTAACTATCTACTGTTTTAGTTTTAATTGTTTATGTGTTTAAACTAACTACTTCTTTTCAGTGATTTGCGCTCCATCTGTGTTAGACTTCTTGGCGGTCGAATACAAGGATGCTTGTGAATGCAAAGTGACAAGAAGAATAAATAACATGTATGAAACAACTTTGAAAGGTTGTTCATACAAGGTTAACTTGGAAAAGAGGACATGCTCATGCCAAAAATGGGACATTTGGGAATTTCTTGTGATCATGCATATGGTGTAATCATTTTGAAGAAACTAGTAGTTGAAGACTATATGTGTTGTTGGTTCCGAACATCAATGTGGATAAGTGAACTGATTCCACAACGAGGCACACAGTTCTAGCCTTCAGCTGGTGGTTCTAATATCCATGCACCTTCTGAACCAACACAACCAGGTAGAAAGATGATGACCAAAGTAGACAAGAAGAGAAAGAGAAGCTTGAATGAGTCTCCTACTATAAAACAAGCAAAAGAGAAGAAAAGGATCACGCATTGCAGGGTACGCGGTTCACGAGATCCCGACTCAAGGTTTCATAAGAAGAATAAAACACATCCAGAGGTTAAACATACATAGTTCCTTGTGTATTTTGGTATATTTTGTTCCTTTTGTATTAAATTTAAACTGATTTGGTTTTGGTCCTTTCTGTAGGCCATAATAGGAGCTTCTCAAGCCTTAAATGCAGGAGAAGATGCTGATTAAATCTGAAGGAGAATATGCTGCTTTTTGTATAACGCTACTACTGTTTTTTGGATTATCAGAAGGAGACGATGCTGGTTTTTTAATTTTTTCAGACTGCTAGTGCAACTTGTTAGTAACTACATATATTTTTGTGTTTGTTCAAGATTTGCTTGTCTCTTATGAAACTGAGCTTAACGTGATATGAAGCAGCTTAAACTCTTCTTAATTTGTATAAAGGTGACTTTTTAACATGTTCTCATGCAATCTGATTGTTTTTGTTCTTGGTTTGTTCAACATAGACTTGTTTGTTTTTAAGAACATATTGTGTTTAAAGAACACTACATAGAACACAAACATTTTCTTCAAACTCTTTAACCATAACCATTTGGACATTCTCATATACCATCTTCTCAAACTCCATAATGTCTACTGTAATCTCTTTCAGCCCTTGCTCAACTCTAGCATTGTTGGAAAGCAACATCTCAATCTCGTTCAACATACCCTCATCAACCCACTTCAAAGCATGTTTTTCGTTATGAAGCTACAAGTTAGTTGATCACCATGAACTACTCTAATTACAATCAACATAAATGTAATTTTATAGAGATTTAAACACACCTTCTTTGATGCAGCATATGCACAATGGAAATATCTCTGGTAAGGATTTTTCCCGAATTTGACATCAATGGGACGACTCCTTCCCCACACCAACATATCTTCTGGACACCCACAACTCTTCCTCGGACACTTTTACTTATTGTTGCAGACAATTCTCCATATACATTACTCATGGAGTTGAATCAAATTGAACATGAGAAAGTTAGATTCGTCACAAACAAACCAAATTACAGAAGCATCAACACACATAAATTGATATGAAATTCAAACCTAACAATATACTTACAATTTAGTTTTTGAAAGAAAAGGATTAAATTTTGCAGAATCAAAATTAGGGTTCTTAGAGATTTCAAATTGGGAATTTTTTTAAGATTGGGTATCGAAACTCTTATTTCTTAAACGGGTTGGGTGTAAAGACTACTATCATGTAGAAATTCGATTTGGTCTCACAGGTTTCGTGGTTTGGTCTTTGGTTCAGCGTATAACAAGATAAACCATCATAAATGGAGAAATTGGTTTTGAAATTCCAATTTGGGGAGATCTAGGTGTTTACCTTTCATCTCATGGGTAAATAGAGTGATAGGATAGTTGGCACCACAATTGGTGCTATGTGATAATTCTGGTGGATAAATAACACGTTTTTCCTTCATATTATGCACCAAGCTTTCTAGATTTCAACAACCAAATATGTTTCAATAGAAGTTTATTATATGAACTATTAAATCTTTTTTTTCTTAAGAATGGAATTTTGAACTCTCTCACTCTAGGTTGATCGTTTTCTGTCCTCTTTAAATCTTCATTAATAGTTTGGTTTCATGTATATACATTTCATTGTTACTTGAAAGATTCAAATGATTATGCATCTTCTTCTTCTTCCATGAATATGGGTATATAGAGATGCCAGACGGGTTAGTTCACATCCAAGTAATCATTCCGTTGCGGCTTTGATTTTTTGGCGGGTCGTGCGGGTCGGCCCGCTGCAGGTTGCAGTTTCTACTTATATGTCCAAGCCCACCCGACATAATTTAGTGGTTTTACGGATCGACCCGCGAATTATGTTTTTATTTTTGCTATGATAATTGGGTAATAGTTGATGATAAATCAACATGGTTTTTCTCCACTAACACTCAATCGTCGTTAATATGGTCACATTTTTAACTATCAGATCAATCCATTAAGTTGAATTTACAAATATCGATGTTATAACTATTAATGACGTACTTCGAAGTGATTTTTATTAAGAAGAATAATTGAAAATAGTGTCTTACTTCGAAGTGAATTCTTTCAAATAATGTGATATGGTTAATTTCTTTTCAAACCAAAGTTAAGTTTAAATTTGACACCTTTCAACACCAAATTTCGTTAGAAAACTTTTTTACTTATCAAAGTGTTAAAGAAAATACTTTCAAAATTAAAAAAGAAGATATCTAAAGTTTAAAACGTACATAATAGAACTAGAAATGCACAAGAACAATAGTAAACACAACATGCGTATAACCCGCGGTCTAACCCACCAAAACCCGTGGACCATACGAGTCCGGCCTGCATGACCAGCGTTTTTATGGACAATTTTTAACGTGTCCAGACCCACCCGGTAACGTTTCTACTTGGACGTAATCCGCGGATTGCTGTCCACATTGACATCTTTATGGGTACTAAATTATAATTAAGAAGGTACAACTCTTGGATCTTATTCAAGGATTCAAGAGTCATTTCCGAGCTACTAGACGTGTAGATAACTCTTGTGTAAGTTAATACACAATGCTTAACTGTTTTTGTTTTAACTAGTAATGGCTTGTTGGATGATGTACATGTGATAAAGGTAAGGGTCAAATACATGTTTTTACTGGTTAATAACATTGTTCTACACACAATTTATCAAATGAACATCTTTTCATAAAACCCATTCTCTTGCTAATTGTCCAGGTCCGAGTTTTTGGATGGGATAAAAAGTACTGGTTAGCACCATTATACACAGAAGACAATTATTTTATGTTTCAATTATTTCCGAAACTTTCTCTGCTTTTGTGTATGTATACTTGATCTTTCTGTATTAAAAGACTAGTGCTTTTTGTGAAATTTTTTCTCATTTAAAGAAAATTATTAAGGTTTTTTTCACAAAATTTATTATTAAGCTAATATTTCAGGGGTTAAATTTATTCCTTGAAAATACAGCCCTACTTGGACTAATGTCGAATGAATTGGAACCTATTAGGACATTTTATTCGCGTAAATCATGGCTCAAGCCATGGTCGCATATGTATGAATATAAGGTCGACAATAAATATGGGGAAAATTCTTTTATAGCTATATGGAATCAAATAGATAGTTATCCATATATTTGCTAAAATATATTGCAATATCATTTTAGGGACATCTAGATAAGCTCATAAGGAAACATCCTAGAACATCCTCTTCTTCTTTTTTTACTTAGAATACACGAGATCTATATCGAAGAGGCAAAGTCATAGCTGAGGCCTTGGTCTACAAAGAACATTCTTGGAATCTGACTCTTGTTCAACACCAATAAAATATTTAATTCTCATCGTTGTTCATTGCTCTTGTTCTTGTCTTCTCTTCCCGAAAGAACCACAAAAAATCTCCTAATCAGCTTTGCTCTATAAGGAGGGGAGAGGTTTCTCGAACAAGAATCACAAAATAATGAACGACAGAACGAAGAACCTGAAGGAACACGAGTACGGTAAATTCCAACCTAGTGATGGAGATGACAGTGGTAATACAACGCAAATAGAAACTTTAATGGCAAAACTTAAGAAAACTAGATTTAGCTAAAAGAACTTGAGGAAGAGAATGTTGTCCTTAAAGCTGAAACCATGGAGAAAGTGTTATCCTTTAATACTGATGACGAACCCAAACCAGGGTCAAATTTTGGAGACGTGTGCAACCACTAAACTCGCTAGATGGAACGTTGCCAGAAGCGACAAACACGACAAGAGTTCAACATGATGACCTCACATCAGGGAGATGTATCACCAGGACCTCAGATACTCGCCATACAAGATTCAATATTGAACCATCGTTAGACATAGAAAAGGACAATGCCAATATGGAGATTCTCTTTTTAAGAGATTTGAAGCTATGGAAGAGATGACAAGCACGTACAGAGGTAGCTTCACCGATCGTCAAAAGCGCTACTCCCTAAACATATTCGGATAAGCCCTTTGTCAACTCCATCGCTCTCTACGAGAAGCCAAGGAGATTCACGTTACAGGCCATGTCTACTTACAATGGAACCAAAAATTTCGATAAGCACATAACTAGTATTGCCTTACGTATATTCACTACCTCAGTGAGCCAAGAGTACTAAGAGGTGTGCAATGCTAAAGATTTGGATCAAGCCTAATAGGTTCAACCTTAATTAATTTACCAACTTTTCCAAGGAGTTTAATGACTCGTTCGCTTCACTAATAGATTGATTCATTGATTGAGCAATATTCTAGCAGCTGAAGTTTGGAGTGAACATCGGACGATCTTCACTTGAAATTTTAGAAGAAGGTAGAACCCCTCACGGTTTAACAAAGAGAAAATGTCAATCCCTCATTGTTTCACCTCCATAACCATCTCTGTCTTTAATTGTGCTCTGCTTTCTGATGGCAACATGTGTTTAGGGAATTTTTGATGGTTCCACGTGGGAAGCTTTACAAAATGATGGATGAACGAGATATTTCATTAATAGCTTATAATTCTGCTCATAGTTGTTGATACAATGATTAATATTGATAACTTCAAGAATAGCTCATGTTGGTCTTTGGATGTTGGCTGGTTAGAACTCGTAGTTCTTTGATAGTAGCTCCATGGCCATGGGGTCCTAGCTTGACCATTGGTTGTGATCGGCTTGTCGATTATCGATGTAGCATCGTCAGTGCTGATCTTGTAAATCATGCCATTGTCGTTGAGAAGGAAAATATCGCTAGTAGAGGTGACCTCATAGGTCATGATCACTTGATCGATGGTAACTTCCACCCGCAATTGAGTTGTTGATTGTAATTATGAGTTGTGCCCTTTTTAAGGTTGACTACTTATCTTTTGTAAGGGATCACGCCAGTCATAGTTCATATAAAATTAATCATAGGCATTGTATCCTTTTCTGATGATGTAAGTCTCTTCGGTGTGGTTCGTGAGCATCATGGGAGGTAGATTGGGCATCATGGCCTTGTAGATGGTGACATACCTAGCGATGTTGTTCATGATCATCATGAGGTCTAGAAAGCATTGGGGCTTTTAATCATGTTGATAGACTCATTGGTGCGGTTCGATAGCATCAACGTGAGTTCTAATAAATTAGGGTTATCTCGTAGGTCACATGTCATGAATATGTTAACGATAAAGATGTCGTGAGATTATTTATTCTATTAGGGAGAACTGAATGATTATGGAGGTACAATTAGACGGTTGCAGTCTGTGAACTCTGGCTGTGGTTGTGAGGTTCCAGTTGGCTGCCTGACTGCTTCTGCCTCTGTGGTGACAATGGCCTCCGCCTTGGTCTTCCTGGGACAGGCTCTGTGGACTAATTTTTGTCCTTTCTCCCTTAGTGATTATCTTTCATCTTTTTTCATCCCCCTTTTGGGGTTTATGAACTCCCTATTTATTAATGTCTCTAATTGGTATTGCCATATCTTTTATTAAAGATTAGGATAATTGCAATATATTTCATCGTAGAAATAAGGATAATTTCCTTTAGTTAGTTGCAGCTATCCTTATCTGATAAGACATAATCTAAGCAAAATATTTTTTCGAACGATGGCTTGAGTGATGGTTTGAGCATAGCGTGAGCGATGAATTGAATCTTGGCATAAATTTGTGGCATGGTTTAAGCCTTGGCCTCTCTAAATATTCCCAAGATCCATGTAATGTCAAATCTATCCAACTTGGATCCGAGTGTATCGTATATTCTATGAATAAATTTATCCACATCAACATGTACAAAGAGTTGACAAAATATTAGTGTCTCACCATGGAGGATGTGTTGTCAAGGCTTAGACTCAATTTAAATGGGAAGAAAATCTTGTTTCTTGTCTTTAGCAGAAACAAAAATCGACCTCAGAGTAATGAGACACGAGAAACGCCCATGACGATAAGCCATACAACAGGCCCCGTGGCGATAGTCTAACCAAGGGTGACGCCAAGCCATGGCCCAAACCTTTAGCCAAGGCTAATCACGAGAAGTACGTCACGACGACTTGGGCAGATATGAGCAACCTATCCATATCACCTGCAGAACTGGTTGGAGAGTTGCGACACATGTCAGGATTGGTCAAGTGGACATAAAAGATGTACGCACAAGGAAATAGATGGGACACATCCAAATGGTGTAAGTTACACAACGACCATGGTCTTATGACAGAGGATAATATATTGCCAAGGATATAAGTGAATGAGATACTAAGAAAATGTTATACCAGAGAATTTATATCTTATAAGGCGAAGAATCGCATGTTGAATGAAGCCAATCAAGAACAACATGATAAGGGAAATCTTGATTTCCCAAGGCACGATATAGTCATCAACTTCATTACTAGAGGCTTCGATATAAGTGGGGGTATTTGTCTCTGCTATCAAAAGGAACATTAAGGCTGCAAAAACTAGCGTGGAGCAAGCAACACGAGAGGAAGAACTTTATTGGTCAATATGATAAGCTTGACATAAAATGAAGGTGATATAGGGTGATAGCCCTAGATATACTCATGTTAATATCTTTGATCGTAGCCAATTGTCTCCTAAAGTGCATACTCGTTGACAATGACAACTCAACAAACATTATATTCATAAACGCATTTAAGGAACTGGTTAAGATGACAGGGAAGTGACTAAAAATTCGACATCATTAATCAGGTTCAATGATAAAGTGAAACGAACTATTTGTGAGACTGCACAGCTCGTGGAATTAACAAGTGATCCAAGTTCGTGATCATGGATTGTCCCTTGGTTTATAAAGTGATCTCGGGCAGGCCATGGATACACGACACCAGAGCCATGCCATCGATCCTGCATTAGACTATCAAATTTCCAACCCCTTAGGGGGTGAAGGAGAAAAGGGGAGAACAAGAGCATGTTCGCTCATGTTACCAAAGATCCTTAAAAACCATGGTCTTACACTCGTCGCAGCCCTTGCAAGCCCTATTCATTTATCTCGAATCAACCAATGGCAATAAGCTAAGGCAAGAACAAGTTGCTGGAAATCTTTCAACCGAAACAAACCCAAATAACAATGAAGAGCAAGAATCTCTTGTTAATTAACCAAGTTATATCAACAGAAGGAGAAGCAACCAAGTGGGAGTGCTTGTCAGCCTTAAAGGCGAAGCCTTCACTGTAGCACAAACCAACATTCCTTCAATGACTCCTCAATGATTTGTCATGCTCACCGGAGTATTGGACCTTAACCTCATACAAAAGGGCCACTATAGGCGCATGAACATCAGCGACGTCCCTAGCTTTCGTCCGAAAATATCAAAACCATGCATGGGGGAAAATACCTCATAATAAGAGCAAGTACGGAACCCATTGAAGTAGATTTCCCTCAAAGACTCGAAGCAATCAAGAAATCACCACGAGCCATGGGTCGTCACACGCTGACGAGGATCTCGAAGAACCCAATAAGGATGGGGAAACCACTCTGAGCGCCATGTTCTCGGAAAAGTACCAGTTTTATGGAGTCAAATACCATGAGCTCCTAATCGAGCTAAAAGTCAACTATCTCGAAGTACCCCCTGACAACCAAAAAATTGTGCCGTCCATAACCCACGTAACCAAAAAACAAGGGAGTTAGACGCTCAGGGAACTGGAGCAATAAGGACCTTACATCTTAACTTCGAGGATGATAGGGAGTCGAGGGAGGGACAAAGAACATGATGGAACAGATGTTAGAGCTCCTTTCCAGTTATAGTCTAATCTTGAAAGGGAGTAGTCATGCAAAATAATTAAGGTACATGAAGCAACGGCGTTGAGACTACGTGATAAGCGACATACATGAGCCAGACTTGCAAAAAAAAAAAAACGCTTTGCGCCTCCATGGTTTATTCTGATGCACTGTTTCTCTTCTTTAATTCATAAAACTACAAGTACATATAGTATACAAGACCCCATAGATAATAGAGCTTTCGTAGCGTACTGAAACATCTAAAGACAACAATATACAATAAAGTATCTTGTTTTCAGCATAGTGTACTCTTAAACACAATTGAAAAAGGTATAAGCCAATGACTAAGCCATGGCATATGAGACCAAAATCGATTGATTATGAGACCCTCCAAAGACAAGGGTTATATAGAAAATCAAAGGGAATAATGGATCGCTCAAGCATACTCATTACCCTCGCTAATGGTCATGACTCGCAGCTTCGGGGGAGAAAGGATGTGCACCACTAATCCGTCAAAACTAAAATTCTAACGCTTGGATCATGGGATAGTCCCCAACAAAGAAGCAGAGTTATGTGCCACTTAATCCATGGAACATGGGGAAAACCTTAACCAAGGATTGATGTAAGTAATCATGAATGTTTATGAGTCAAAACTATGATGTGGAATATGAGTACGCCTCTAACCACTAATTGGTATCAACACTATGAACTGACAAGAGATATAAGGCCATGAGCCCAAAGACCATATGCTCAGAGGTTAGAGCCTAGAGGTCAAGTGCCCACCGGGCCAAGTGCCCACTAGGCCAATTGGCTTCATTTAATGTCTGAAGATATGGCTTTAATCCCACACATGCATAAGGAAGAAAAAACTTAAATAAGGCCTTCATCTAAAAGATGTGAGGCCTAGACTATGATAACAAATGATGTAGACATAGTATGGATGAATGCTTTACAATTTAAATTCTAACACATCGGATCAAAGTAAAAACATAGGCCTAAGTCTAAAAACAGAAGGCTGGGAACAACATAGATATCCAGTAGAATTAACAACAAGAATATCCTTAATAAAGGGCATAAGGGACTTGAGTATAGGGCCTGAGGGGAATGAGTTCAACCGTTTGAGAAAGACTAAAAGTACCAATCACTAATTGAACCAATGCATCATCATCAAGTTTTAAAAAAATAGAAGACAAGTTTTATGTTGTCTATGAGGCAGGAGCTTCCAAAGTTTTCTCAGTTGATCTGTTTAAGTTAGAAAAGATGAAATCATTGGCTGCCAGGAAACCAAGGTTACATGAAAAGCTGGGAGAGCCTCATTATTTGCAGATGTCGTAGATGTCTTTACATGTTGGTAAGTCGCATCAAGCTCAGTGATCTGCTACTCCTTGAGATAGTTATGCGATATCTCCCATCGTGCAAACACGCTTCCAAAGCCCTCTACTACCCCCACCTTAGCCTGGAATGGTTTCGTCTTGGCTACGAGCTCCTTGGCTTCTTTGTGCAATTGAGTCTCCTTCTCCTCTATAGCAACTATGGTCTCCTCAACAACCTTCAGTTGACTATCCAACTCTCCTATCCTTGTTTCCCTGGTGGCCAATTCTACCAAAGCCTCATAAGCCTTTATCTTTCCATATGAGATTCCACCTTAGCCGTCTCTTTTGTATGACGAGCCTTGATCACCTCCTCCTCCAGAGTCGTCTAGCCTTTTTCCTTAAGATGCAAGATAGTCGAGACATGCCAAAGGTAACTTGAGATTTAAAAAGATCCAAGGAGGAGAAACGAGATTAGCTTAACTCACCCTGGGACATTGGAGTAGATATCCTCCTCAAAGGCCATCTACTTGGCCACGATTCCCCCAAATCAAGGGAAAGAACTTTATTTGTCAGCTCATCAACCTTGGCCTCAATCAGAGGGTCATTGACCATGGAAACTAGTTGTACCTCGCATATTTAGCGCCGCTTGGTGGTTACAAGTTTTCTTGGAAGAATGAGATGCAACGACCTCCATCACGTTTTGTTGAGTCGTAGCCATCATGTCACTTAGGTTGGACTTGACTTTGGCGATCTTTGTAATAGCTGGGAGGAAATTCTGAAAGCCTTCGGAAAGAGAACTGCTCTTGATCTTAGACATGTTAGCACATGTTACCACAAGACCATGTCAAGTATTTGTAGCAAATGGCACGCCAAGAGAAACTCGATGGTCTAGAATTACCCAAAATAGAAGTAAAACTAGGGCAATGCTTGCTAGAAAGGAACCCTACTTGGCATTGGATCTTTGGGAACTAGAGAATCCAAGCTGCTCCTCCCCCTTTTACAATCTCGTTCACCAAAGACTTCGCGTATGCGCACTAACGAAAGAACAACAAGTATGGTGTCAATCAATACTAGCAAATAGTATAATCATAATCAGCTACGAATAATTAACAGCCCAAGCAGTGGGACATCCTTGTTTCTTCCCGACCTTATAGAAGAGGAGACGATCTCTGATGATCTCACTAGTCTTCCTCTGGATGTGACGGGGAAGTCTATGGCCAAGGGGGATGACTCCCTCTCACATGGAGGTGGTATCTCCCAGGCTCTGCTTGATAGGAGAAGAAGTAATACGCGAAAAGGATCGCCTCAACGCCAACATCAATTAGTTATGGTTTGGTTACTGCTTCGATCGTGATCATGAAACGCCAAAATGAGGGCATGAATTGTCATGGGATGACTCTGAATCAGTCGACTATCATGACGATAACCGACGAAACGGTGCCCCTGAACCCGAAAAAAATGGCCTTACAGACCACGATCTCGTCGGGTTTATTGTGAGAAACCATTTCAGAGACATCGGAAAATCTCAACTGAAGGTTGGCTGGAAGATTGATATCCTCATAATTTACATCGATTTATATCCATATTTGTTATGTTTTTGTCGCATTTATTATTCATCTATTCCTTTTGGTCACATTTTATATTAGTTTGCATTTTAGAGTTGAGGTTTGCATTTGCATATTTTTATTTGATTTAGGTACTATTGGAGATTTATGAATGCTAAGAAGAATAATAAGAAAAATGGATTAATTGCAAAAAAATGGACCTATAATATATCATTCTGACGGCAAGCCAAACCGTTGGAGGATGGAGCTACCATCTACCTTTGAGGCAAGGGTCGATGGTAAGGGAAGCAACACATGTTATGTCCATTCAGCCTACCATCGACTCTTGGTAGATGGTTGTTGCGCGATTGTTTAAAGGAAACAAAAGGCAACGAAGTTTTAAAT
>OVAN01006218.1:189-20884 GCA_900406275.1 Anastatica hierochuntica | reverse complement strand
TCTGTTGGTTGAACCCTTTGTTCCCATAGTTTCTTTGGCCTCCGATGTAATACACATTNCACTGTTTCCGAAGCCACTATTCTGATTCTTACTCTGAAACCCGGAATTGAATACACTAGGACCTTGATTGAACGGCTTGTTTTTGAATTGGTTCTGTTGGTTGAACCCTTTGTTCCCATAGTTTCTTTGGCCTCCGATGTAATACACATTAGCTTGGTCTCCATCTGACTCTTCAGCAACAAAGTCATTGTACATCTGTCCAAGCCTCTGCTCTTTACCCATCGACCCATCAGATTGTTCACCCACAAAGTGAACGCCTTTCAGATCCTTAGCGATCAGCTCATTCAGCTTTTCCTGCAAATCATCGATACGTCTATTATTGGCCGCAGAGTTTCTCCTACCTCGATCATACTCTGAAACGCGGTTAGCTTGACTCGATGCCATGTTATCGATCAAAGTGTATGCTTCTTCAACAATCTTGGTCATGAAGTCACCGTTACTTGCAGTGTCCATCGCATTCTGGTACCTCTCTTCTACCCCATTGTAGAAAATATTAAGCAAGCTGATATCTGAATACCCATGATGTGGACAGTCTGCAGTGTACTCTCGAAATCTTTCCCAAGCTTCGTGAAAGCTCTCATTGGCTGTCTGGCGGAAACTGCCAATCTTGTTTCACGGATAAGTAGATCTAGCCTTGGTAAAGAATTGCCCGAGGAAGGCACTCTTGGTCTCATCCCAGGTGGTGAGTGAACCAGGCGCCAAAGAGTTAAGCCATCTAGTGGCTTTGTCCGTTAGAGACCATCTGAATAACTTGCACTTCAAAATGTCTTCAGGCACGCCATTGCAGCGAACAGTACCGCAAATGGACTCAAATCTTTCCAGATTGTGAATCGCGTTCTCAGTAGTCAACCCATGGAACTGATTCTGTTGAACCAAGTTGATGAGACCAGTCTTGATCTCGTACTCTCTCCTGTCAATAGGGGTTGGACAAATCCTTGCTCGATTCCGATAAAGCATCTCAAGAGAGTCATAGTGGGCTAGAGTCATCCTCCGCTGAGGAGGATTCCCACTGGGTTGCCTCTGAGCTTCATCATTCTGCTGGTTGTTCAAATTATTACCAGCATTCTCACCACCTCCAGCAGGTGGATCATTCCCTGGGACATTTCCAAGCGGATTATTCCCTTCGAGCTGCAAATTATGAAATTGCTCCTCCAATGCAGCTTCCAAATCGAATAAAGGCTCTGAAATACCCTCAAGTGCTTTCCCTTTCTTCTGTTACCTTTCTAAACGACCAAGTTCCTGCTCGAATTCAAGAAGACTAGCTTTTCCTTGGCTCCTAGTGTGAGGCTTGTTCATGCCCCTGAAAGCACACAAATAAGAAGAAAAGAAAGAGATTAAACAAAGAAAATAAAATGCCTTAGGCACGCGATGATCCTAAGTTCTTAGACGACTTATTGGTCCCCAGCAACGGCGCCAGAAAACTTGATGGCTCAGTGCTAAAAGCTGACTTCGTAGTTGCTGTGCGTTCATTCTTTAATGGTTATATGCCAAAGGGTTTAAATTCGACAATACTTGCTCTTGTTTTGAAGACGGTTGATGCGATGGAGATGAAAGATTATAGGCCTATTGCGTGTTGCAACTTACTTTACAAGGTCATATCAAAGATCATAGCTAATAGATTGAAAGAAGTGCTTCTAGAGTTTATTAAGCCAAATCAATCGGCTTTTGTGCAGGATAGACTTTTGCTTGAGAACTTGTTGTTAGCTACGAGATTGTCAAAGATTATCATAAGGAGAATGTTTCTCCAAGGTTTGCGATGAAGATAGACCTCGCGAAGGCTTTTAATACAGTACAATGGTCCTTTCTAGAGAATGTGTTAAGAGCTATGGACTTTTCGGAGCTTTTTGTCAAGTGGATTCTCACATGTGTTTCGACAACTTCTTTCTCCGTCCAAGTCAACGGTGAGTTAGCAGGCTATTTTCCGAGTCGACGTGGTTTGAGGCAGGGATGTGTGCTCTCACCGTATCTCTTTGTCATCTCGATGAATGTGCTTTCAGCTCTTCTTGATAATGCAGCTCTAACAGGACACCTAAAGCATCATCCGCTTTGTGATTCGTTGAATATTACTCACTTAAGTTTTGCGGATGATATTATGGTTTTCTCGGAGGAGAATGTCCAATCTGTTGAAGCCATAATACGAGTTTTTGATGAGTTTGCTAAGCTCTCGGGGTTGAGAATAAACTTGCAGAAGTCTTCTATTTATTTAGCTGGCGCGCTGATGATGTTCGGCATGGGCTCCTGGCACGTTTCAACCTGCTTCCTGGTGAGTTGCAAGTGTGTTATCTAGGCCTACCATTAACAACTAAGCATATGACAGCGCCTGATTATGCACCCTTTAATTGAGAAGGTGATGTTGAAGCTTCGTTCTTGGTCCACACGGTTTCTTTTTTATGCGGGTCGGCTTCAACTCCTTTAATCAGTGATCATGAGTGTCACAAAATTTTGGAGTTCAACTTTTAGTTTACCACGAAGATGCCTAAGAGAGATTGACAGCCTTTGCTCTGCATTCTTATGGTCGGGGCCCAATTTAAGTACACGAAAGACAAAGGTTTCTTGGGAAGAAGTTTGTTGTCCCAAGAATGACTGAGGGCTTGGTTTTGCGACCTTTGGAGGAAATGAATAAAGTGTTTGGGTTGCGGTTAATCTGGCGGATCCTATCTTCCTCCCGCTCTTTGTGGGTTGATTGGGTTAAGGAACATATCATTCGTGAGGGTTCTTTCTGGACATCTACGAATGCTAATGGCTCGTGGATGTGGTGAAAGTTGTTACGACTACGTGAGCTTGCCTCAGGTTTCACGCGGGTTCAGGTTGGTAATGGTCGATTAGCCTCATTTTGGTTTGACACTTGGTCGCCTATTGGGAGACTTATTGACGTCGTAGGTTTTTGAGGCTTTCGTGGCTTGGGAATCTCCAAACATGTTATGGTTCTTCAAGCTTCAGCTACGGCCTGGTAGTTTCATCGACAAAGATATGAGCCTTTGTGCATGGTTGTGGACTCTTTGCAAGCCATGCCTCTGCCTAATGATAATGCTGGTGATGATCAATACTTATGGTGTAGTAAGCTGGACAAGTTTTGCCTGATCTTCTCAACAAAAGATACTTGGTTATTGATTCGTCAGCCTTGTCCGCAAGTGGCTTGGGCATCGGCAGTTTGGTTTACGTATGGTACGCCAAAGCACTCATTCCTAACCTGGTTGGCTCTCAAAGATCAGCTGTCCACGGTGGCAAGAATGGCTACATGGGCTCCTGGAGTCTCGGCCGCATGTGTTCTTTGTTCTGCTCCAGTGGAGGACAAAGCACACCTTTTCTTCCATTGTCGTTTCTCAGCGCAAGTGTGGTCCGCTGTATCTCGTGGATTAATGGGTGCTGCGTACACTGACTCCTTGGAAGCTCTTACTGCTTCTCTTCTCGTGTCGCAGCCTCCGAAGCTCTCGTTGCTGCTGCGTCTGGTTTTTCAATGCTCTCTATATCACATTTGGACACTTCGTAACCAGTTACGCCATGGATCCTCTCGTGTGCAGGCTAATGTTGTGATTCGGCAAATTGACAAGGCGGTTAGGATGAAGATAAGAGCCATCCGGACGATGGATCTTGTGGCCTATGAAGATCTTTTAATTCTTTAGTTGCGGTTCTTTGGCTAGTTCTCTCTGTTTATTGGTAGACTTAGTCTTGTTTAAATGATCTTAGAACGGTAGCACTTGATGTAAAATGGTTTTTGTTGCAAATATAGTATAACATTTCAACAAAAAAAAGGAACTATATCCAATGAAAGCAGTAGTTCTCCTATTTTTATAACAACATACTCTACTTTATGATAGCTATAATTCTCATTTTTTGTAAGAACATACTCTATCCATGACTCAAAACTTGAAGAATTTTCTCTTCTTGTGTAATCACAAATGATTGAAGTTTTTTGTTGTCCTTTATGTTCTTCTATGTAATTACAATACCAACTGTGAAGCCTTCACATGTCAAAATTCATCGCACATATCAATCATGATCTTACTTAAACAATACGAGTGGGTTAGTCTCCAAATCAAAAATACAAAACCAGCACCTCCTTCATTGGTGAAAAAAGAAAACATATTTGGAGAAATAATATAATGCCTCGCGTGCCACTTTGAAGCAAAAAATTAAATATGATAATCAACTACAAATAATATATAAGGGTAAAACTATATATGATAATGTAAATTAAATATATTACATAGTTTAAAACAACTGCATACAAAGATAATAAATATAGATATATTCTTTAGGCGTGGTTAATGTATTAACATATACCACAAAATTTACGAAATCAAATCATGCCCGGAGGAGTTACTGACAACTGAAATTAAAAGAACATTTTCTACACATTGATATCACCACATGGGGCGCTAAACTACTATGCAACAAAATCATTGCTTGTCTAACATGAACATCAAATAAACAGTCAAACTGACCATATTTCCAATATGCAACGAGGAGGAAATTACAGTCTCAACACAATCAGTACTCGACAACCACATTCGTATTGATATACATAAGAATCTTATGATAAGATGTAATATTTTAAATAACATGATCAATGGTAATCTTTTGTTTTGGTCACCCATCAATAGTCATCTAATATTTTATATTAGATGAGATCCAAACTTTAATCAGCAATAACATAAAGGTCTTACTGCAATTTCATATTTGATTTATGATTTAGGTTAAACTTAAATTGTGATACCAATCTATGCATGTGCATAGCCGGACAACATCTAGTATCTTATAGTTCATTTTTCCCTTAAATTACATCCGTTAACAGATACGATACTAAGGGGATCATGAGCTAACAACAAATGAAGAATGGGCCTGCGGTTTTAAGAAGAAAAGCCTTTTACGTTTAAGGGTTTCTTTTCATTAACTTACACTCACTATATAAAGTGATGTGCTTTTTTGTTATGCCTCATGCTTGATGAGAAATTTGGGATGGCTATGTGCCATATAGGCTGATCAATGTTGATCAGATTGGGAGAGTTTTGGATTGTTGAGTGAGAGCTTGATGATTTAGATCTCTATTCTATCTTTTATCTTGTGTCGTTCTTATTACTATCAATAAAAGAGAGTTTTAGTTTTTTATAAAGAAGATCGAAAGAGTTTCATAAAAGTTTGGGGCGTTGAACTTAACAAATTGGTGCTGTAAGTTCCGATCAGTTCGACATTGAAAGCCATACAGTCCTTGGTATCTAGTAGCAAGGAATTTTCAAGGATCTATGAGAGAAACTAACCCGGCTGGATGCGATAGGCCGAAGCAGTCACAAAGAAAGTTTGCGGAGTTTCCGATCGGCAGGGGTGATTGGAGATCAACGTCAATGGATTTGCAACGGGAATTAGTTGAGGTTGTTGGGTTTGCAAGCGTTGAGAGACAACTACACCAAGTTTTGGAAAGTTTACAAGTAAGTCTAGGCATAGCACCATATGAATCGATGGATATTAAGGAATCAATTCCAAGTGAACGGATTCAAGAAGAAGAGTCAGCTTTGGTTTATGATAGAATCGATGGGTGCCACAAGTTCCTCGGTACTAAAGAGAGAAGAATATCATAAAAAGGATTCAGTAGTTGATATGCATTTGATGCAAGAAAAGAAATCAAGTCACAGAAAGGATATGATCCTGGCTTCGGAATTGATTCCAGGAGAAGATTATATTAAACAAAAAAGAAGAGACCCAAGAGGAAGAGAGATCGCAACAAACTATAGAGGTGAACAAAGACGATGAGCAACAGGAGATTACTCTTGTGTCTGTTGAGTCAATACAAGAGATTGAGCCTTTATATGATTTTGAGAAGTGGTCGTTTGATGATGCGAGTAACAATCTGGTGCATTCACAATCAATTTCTGAAACTATTATTTAGAAGAAAAATGCACACCAACTGTTTGCTAAAATTCCCGTGAGAGTACAACAAAAACAAAAACAGAAGAAACATCATAAAGATAGGAGATTCAAGTTCAAAGCCAAGTGGGAAATGTTCCTTATTAACTCGTTGACTCAGTTAGGAGAAGTTGGAGTAAGAATGGATCTCACAAGATATAAACAACCTTCTTGTGGATATGCTTTTGCAGAATTTTGTTTGAATGAATCACAAGTGTTACATCTTGGCTTCGGAACAAGGGTTAGGCAGCCACCTTACAACAATGCATTCAAAGAAGAGAACACATCACAGCAAGTGAGGAGGAGACACATGTCATGGCTGCTACACAACGTACGAAAGAGAAAAGATTTTCAAGGAATACAACAATCATTTTGTAAAGATATGAAGGATAAGTTCAGACTTGGAGTAGCCAAAGGAGGTTCACACTCGTCTTTTAGATACGTCAAAGAGAAGCAACATGCACACCAAGTATATTTGTGTTTCCTTAAGGATAAAGTTGAGAGATTCTTTCATGTTGGCCACTGTGTGAATGATATTAGTTTGCTGATTGTATCTATGAGATTGGATGGGATGATATTGATTTATGCTTGTGTGTTTGAAGAAAGCTCCTCACAAGTTCAGAGTCTGGGTGATGCAAATGGGACTCATGTTTACAATGATTTGGCATCGGAGTGGAGAGAAGTCATTATGATGACAAATATTCAAGGTTGGAATAATCAAATTGTTGTTGGGAGTAGGATGACAACTAGTGTCGTGAGTAGAATGAGGGGTACAGAGAATCAAATTGATCATATAAGCCTACAATCTCCAGCAACTACACCATTGAGATCTTCACCTTCTTATAACATTCACAAGAACTGCCATGAGTTCTTGGAGAGTTTGGGGTTTGAAGCTTACTACTTACAGCTGCCTCATATTGTTAAGAGGTATTCCAACATGTACTGGACAAGTTGGTGTATATTTTGGGAACCTTTCTTTATGGTATGGCACCGCTGGAGACAGAAGAACTGCAGCCAAGATGTTTTGGAAAAGCTGAATAAAGGTGACCAGTTTTTATCCTTTCACGCTCGAGGACAAGCGTTATTTTAAAGGGGCGGGTATTGATACGATACTAAGGGGATCATGAGCTAACAACAAATGAAGAATGGGTCTGCGGTTTTAAGAAAAAAACCTTTTATGTTTAAGGGTTTCTTTTCATTAACTTACACTCACTATATAAAGTGATGTACTTTCTTGTTATGCCTCATGCTTGATGAGAGATTTGGGATGGCTATGTGCCATATTGGTTGATAAATGTTGATCAGATTGGGAGAGTTTTGGATTGTTGAGTGAGAGCTTGATGATTTAGATCTCTATTCTATCTTTTATCTTGTGTCGTTCTTATTACTATCAATAAAAGAGAGTTTTAGTGTTTTATAAAGAAGATCGAAAGAGTTTCATAAAGGTTTGGGGCGTTGAACTTAACATTAACATGTAATAATTAAATTCCTGAAGAATTGAGATAACAATGGATCAATCATCCATCATATAAGTCTTAATCTGTTTAGCAAAAGAAGAGATGAAGAAACTTATGGCTAGAAACTTGCCCAAAACTATGGAAACTAGAAAAGCATAACTATCTCCAATGACTTCAATATATAAATATTGGATTAGGACATTAATACAAAGTATGTTCATCTTCCTTCAAGCTTTCTTGGGATGCTTGGTAGCATTGTAAAACTTTCCAAAGCCTTTGAAAACCTTGGATAGCCTCAGAAGGTTAGGCCGCCTGGAAATTCCCAAATGCATCTTCCCTGTTGAGAACTTTAAAGCCTGTAAGCAACACAGTTGTTGCTGATCAGTCCCATCTTCATCATCTTCCTCTTCCTTCTTCTCTATGCTCTGTGTCTTCATCATCGACTTCTTCTCCTTCTTCTCTTTCTTCTTCCTTTTCTCTTCTTCGGTTTGCTTCTTCTCAGTTTCGGTCTCGTAAGTCTCCCAGAGCTGATCCATGCCTTGTCCTACGTCAGTATTGTGTCGTTCCTCGAACAGCTTGCAAGCCAATGTTCTCCTCCATTCTTTCTCTTTCCTCATTGATCCAGGGCTCTTAAGAGTGACATCTTCTTCTTCTTCTTCTTCTTCTTCCTTCTCAGTGATCACTTCATTTTTCTTTTCTACTTCTCCGACAAAACCGCTTAGTTTTTGGAGATCATTGCAATATCCGACAACGTCAACTTTTTGATTCTTGGATTCTTGTTTTGTCGGCTGTTTCCAATATTGCCCTTCTCCACTATCGAGGACAACGTCACTTTTTGGCTTGACTTTATGTTCCTCCTCTTCTTTCTTTTCACATTTCTCTGTTTCTTCTTCTTTCTCTATATCCATTGGATCCTCAAACTTCAATGGTTGGATCTCAACTGGTTCTTGGTAGCTCTCATCTGTCAAAGCTTCCGAGACGTTGCTCTCATGGCTACAGAATTTGTCAACAAACGTTATCTCCAAATTCTCATTCTCTGACGCACGTTCCATTGAGCATGCCTCGACCACCATCTTATACGCGTCCAATTCCTCAAAGGACTTAGAATCCTCATCGTTGACATCAAACTTGGGTTCCAAGACACTTGTACAAAAGGAAAAGAGGAAGCTTGGTTGGGTTTCGAGTGACTCAGAGTCAGTAAAATTGCGCAGAGTACTGAGTAAGGCGAAAAGCAAGAGTGTGGTGGTGACAAATAGTGGTGAAAGAAAAGAGATAATCTTGAAGATGTAAGGAGAGAAGAAGAGTAGGTAAGAAAAATAGAAAGGGTGAGAGAGGACAAATGAGCAAAAGAGATGAAAGTTAGAGAGAAGAAGAGAAGATAAACCCATCTTCTTCCCATTAGAATACTCTTGTTGAGATGCCAATGAAAGTTCAGACATGTTTTGGAGGTAATAAACCTTTAGGAAGTTGATTACTGATTAGATTATGTCAGTGGCGACAAAGAAATTTAGCCAAGTTTTTGTTATTATGCTTTCCTCTTTGGAAGGAAAGAGTGGCATGAATATAAGAAAGAGACCAGAGAGAGAGAGAGAGATAGAAAGACATGAAAGACGAAAGCAACTTTTGAAAGTTAACGTTCTTTTCACCCATTGGGTCATTTCAATAACCGCCACCACTACTGCACCTTTCTTTTGCTCATGTCTAAATGACAAAGAAACACATAAACAGATTCATCAAGAACACACATAACAATGTGTGCAACTGTCTAAAGGGAAGATGGACGACATCATTTTGTGAGTTTGTGATAACTCTTAGTATATCAATCTTCATCTACTCCAGATTACAAGTGATAATTTCACATGTAAACCAGAAAATAGTTACATTTATTTGTTCAACCGTCCTAGTTAATTCCAGTTATGAGATTTGTACTAAAACATCATTTATCTTTATCATAAAACACCTTCAATCACGGAGATGGTTAGTTCACACTTATAACTAACCAAATAAAGGCTAGACTCTAAGTCGTTGCATGTGGGAAACACATCATGGCTACTCGAGTGCAGCTCATTATTAGCTCTTTTGTCTCTCTTCACTTTTTCTTTTCTACTTCTTCTGAAATGGACCCATGATGGCTCTTCTTTTCAATCTTCTTTCGTCCTTTAAAACTTACTTTTTACCAGGCTAGAGGTATCTTAAGACGAATTGTCTCCACCACTCCTTTCTCTCTCTTTCTCCAATTACTCACAATTTGGTAAAAGCAAAATGGTTAGAAAGAGTGAGTAAAACTGAAGCAATATTGGAATATCTCATGGTCTCAGTGTGGGATAATACTACATAGTGAATGGAGCAGTGAAAAGTGTTGGATATTATCCCTCCATTAGCCTAAAATTCATAATGAGCATAATTAAGTTTAACCGAAATTAAATGCTCAAGTGAAAAATTAAAGAACAAAGAAAATTCTAGAAATATGGATAAGAAGATAAGTGTGTAGAATTTTCTAGAATTATGAAGAAGAAGAGAGAATATTATGGAGATGAGATATTTTAAAATGAGATAAGGATTAGAGAAATCTAGAATTAGCTAGTCTTTAAGCCACCACTAGTATAAATAGATGTGTGTTGGGGACATTTGTAACATAACTAAGAAGTGAGATACATCTAAGAATCTAAGAAAGGAAGAAAAGAGAAATACAAGAGAGAGTGTCCACAAAGACAAAGTGTTGTAATCCCTTTCTTAATAAATAAAAGTGTTTGTCTTTTATTGTAAGTTGTCTAAATCTCATCTTAATCTCACGAAAGTATTATTGGGAAATTTTCCCAACAAGTGGTATCGGAGCTAGGTTCGCATACAACATTGTTATCTCGTGTGATTCAAGATCGAGGCTATCGTTACCATTGAAGGTGACATGTTCAAAGTCACGACGGAAAACTACTCTTATTGGAAACAAATGATGAAAGATCACCTTTATTTCAAGGATTTGCATGAGCCTATCATCAAGAAAGATAAAGCTGAAGGAAATGATGATATAACATGGGAGATTTTTAATCGAAAGGCGGTCGCTGTAATCCATAAGTACATTGATCGATCTCTCTTTGAACATGTCTCTACATACACAAAATGATTTTGATTTATGGACAAAACTTGAGTCCATGATTTAAAAGAAACGCCTCGAAACAAAGCCCTCCTTGTTCGACGGTTGGTAAAGTTGGAGTATAAGGATGGAGAGAGCATGATGGAGCACTTGAAAAATTTCAAGGGGCTCGTAAATCAGCTAAACAAAACCGACATGATGGTCAAAAATGAAATGCAAGACCTTTTACTCCTTAGTTCGTTACCACAGAGTTGGGACACACTAGTTGTCACTCTTAGCAATTCAACGCCAGAAGGAAAGCTTACCATGGATACCGTCAGTGATAGCCTTCTAAATAAAGAAGTAAGGAGGAAGGAGCGAGGTTTAAGCTCGCAGTGGGAGGCAAACATTTTAGATAAACGGGGTAGAGACGAAACATGTGGACACAACGGAAGCCGAGGTCGAGATCAACCTCGAGGACGGTGCGAGTCACGTCCAAGAGTTGTATTCTATTATTGTGGCAAGGCAGGTCATAAAAAGTTAGAATGTCAATTTTTCAAGAAAGATCAACAGACGAATAATGTAAAGTCAGACTGGTTCTATCCCGAAAAGAGGCATGATGACATGACCAACACAGTTGTGGCAGATGAAGATGTATATCTTACTGAAGAATATAATCTTGCAGATATCGCCTCTGATGATAACTCCTGGACCATTGACTCAGGTGTTTCCTTTCATGTCACCCCTTTTATAAGCTTTTTCAACACCTACCAAAGTGGTGACTTTGGTAAAGTCCAGATGACAAACCATGGAAAAAGCAAGATCATTGGAATTGGGGATAATATCCTTACATCAAACATGAGATGTAAGATGGTTATGAAGGATGTGAGGCATGTTCCTGACATGTGATTTAGTATAATATTAACCGGAAGGCTCGATGATGCTGATTTGGAAACCCACTTTGGTAAAGGCAAGTGGAAGTTAACAAAAGGCAGCTTGGTTATGGCTTGAGGAATAAAAGAAGGATCATTATATGTAATGGAAGCTAAGCCTTTTAAGAAGGATGTAAATGTCGCAAGTGCCGACATGGAGATACAATACCAGCATCATAGTAATTTTTGGCTAAGTCCGGAAGGGGGAGAAAGTTGGATATTATCCCTCCATTAGCCCAAAATTGATAATGAGCATAATTAAGTTTAACCCAAATTAAAGGCCCAACTGAAGAGTTAAAGAATAAATAAAATTTTAGAAATATGAAGAAGAAGATAAGTGTGTAAAATTTTCTAGAATTATGAAGAAGAAGAGAGAATATTATGGAGATGAGATATTTTAAAATGAGATAAAGATTAGAGAAATCTAAAATTAGCTAGTCCTTAAGCCACCACTAGTATAAATAGATGTGTGTTGGTGGCATTTGTAACATAACTAAGAAATGAGATACATCTAAGAATCTAAGGAAGAAAGAAAAGAGAGATACAAGAGAGAGTGTCCATAAAGACAAAGTGTTGTAATCCCTTTATTGGCCAATTTTCCCAACAAGGAGATACTTGTTTTTATTGTCATATGCTCTACGAACATATTGATACAACACAACAGATGAATGCATGTGGCCCATATTACATGAATTATGTTTACAAAAGCAAGCAAGCTTTAGCAGCTATAATGTAAATTCAAGAACTACGCCAGGTATAGTAACATGAAGTGCATAAGAAGATTTTTCTACGGAGAAATATGCATTGCTAGAAGTCTTTCAAATAGAACTTACAAGTATCATCTTTGAACAAAATAAACAATAAGCTCAAGACACCCTTTGACTTGTTTATCTAGCATAAAATGTTTATATGGATTGAATACAAGATACACGAAACCTATCTCTTAGTCCTCTATGTTTCTCTCGTTTATTAGCGCTAGAAATCCTTTTAGCTAAAAAGTTCTTTTTTCCAAGTGATCTCATCTACTTATACACATTATAAGATGGACACAAACTTGCCAACAATCAAGGAGAAGATAATTCCAAATCTTCTTCAATGGCATATTCTCTAAATATTCTTATAATATTTAGGATACTCCCGTTTTGAGTATATCTTATCCAACATAAATCTCCAACTGTTTCTTGACCTCCAAGACACATCCATCTCATCCTCCAATCATATCTCCAGCTCAGCTCCCGACTTTTAGCTCGTCATTCTATTCCAAATCGTGCTGAAGCAACTTCTGCTGCACTCTAACTGCTACAAGCTCTTTTTCAGAACTCTACACTTCTGTCTCACTTCCACCAGGTACTCATCGGAACTATGCATCTTCAATGTCCCCTTTTAACTTTGTGTGTTTCTCAAGCACCTACAAAGGTAAGTCAAACAAAGAACACACAAGCAGAAAAGCAAGATTCCCGAAAATCAAATCCTTCCATTAAACGAGCAAAAGTAAAGTTTTATCTGCAAAGGAATATGGAGTTAGAGAGACTAAATATAGTTAAAATAAAACCAAGTTCTTCTTTTACTCTCCATAATCATGGCATAGTGAACCGGATGATAGTTTCTAATTCCAAGACAACGACTCATTCGGTCACCACAAATCAAGCCATGCTACACTTAGTCACTGTTATCACCACTCTTATCTTGTTCTCCCCTTGTTTGGGAGGACACACAAGCTAAAAAAACCCAGAATTTGTCAGTAATAACAACATGTGATTGAATTCAAGTAAACTTACCTTCAAGGGCATATGATAGCCTTAAGTCAGCAAGTAAAGTGTTTTGGCAATCTGATCAAAAGCTCTTTGTGCATCAGCATAAGTATCAGGTTTCTTTTTCTTAGAACTTTGCCATCTTGCAAATATGTTTACTGAGGTTGAACGAAACCAACCACGATCATACTGCAACACTTAATAACACAAATTCGTAGTACAACACTTAGATCAAAATCAACACAACTACTAATAGTTAAATCACATATTGAGACCCAAACCTGCAGACAAAAAACTAAAAACTAACCCCGAAATGATTATAAACATACTCTGAACGGAAAAGTGGGCCGCACCGGTCAAACCTGATTGAATAGACAACTAGTCAATATCAACAGTCATGGTCCAAATCAGCGGTTAATTTCATCAGTTTAGATTTCACAAATATTTCTCTCCTAAAGCGCTTTAGCGTCTGATTCAGTATCTAAGACATAAGACACACCAGTTCGTCTAGAGTTGTAGCATATGACCATCATAACTTTGGTTGCTAGTTTTCACTCTGTCATTTCTTTATCATACTCTTAATTAGCTTTCAACCTTTGTTCGTCATATAAAGAAGTTGGATTTTTACATTTTCAAGCTTGCTTGTGAATTCACACCTTGTACTATCATTGAATTTCCTCAAGTATTTCAAATGTCATAGTGATTGACGAAGACAGACACTCGCCATAACTTGACTTCCCAAACGCAAGACATCTTTTTCTTAAGATTTTTAGATCTTCTTTGGCTTTTTGCAACCTTTATTTATGTGAAATATGTACTTTTCAGAACATGACGACATGATTCACTACTCTTTTCCACCTAGCTACTAGAATCTGAAAAAGTTAGAACATTATGTACCCTTGAATAAGTGCCTATGTCAGTCCTGCACAATCAACAAACTGTTACATTTCACAACACCAATCGAGTTTCTTAAGGTGACAATACGGTTAAATCCAATTGTTTTGTGAATAAATCAGCTAATTGTAAATCAGTGACAACATGTTCAATCACTACTTGTTTCTCCTCCACTAGCTGTGTGATAAAATGATGTCTTATGTTAATGTGCTTTGTCCTTGAATTTTGTACTAAATTTTTGGATATGTCAGTTGCACTCTTGTTGTTGCACTAGACCAAGAATGATCCTGAATCCATCTCAAAATCAGCTAACATCTGCTTCATCCATAGAAGAAGTGCAACACCCTCCCATAACAATGTGTTATGCCTCCTTTGTGGAGGAGAGCGGAGGAGGAAGAGCTAATCGCGGCGAAGAGGAGGAGAGAAGAGGAAGACATCGCAGAAGAGAGAGAGAGAGAGGAACACAATTTTTGTGGAGGAAGCGGGAGAGGAGGAAGGCGTCAGAGAAGAGGAGGAGGAGAGGAAAAGAATTGTGGCGGAGGAGGCAAGGAGGATTGGAGCCGACAGGAACCACAGAGGGTGTGAGACGGAGTTGGATGGGGCGTGGTGTGGCGCGGAAGAAATGTACGCGGGTGGGGTCGAGAAACCATGGGGCCTTAGTGGGCCGAGGGTACGTGAAGCTGTCAAGGCTTGGGAAGGAAGTATGGCCCGAGTTGGAGTGAAGGGGATTGGCTAATGGGCATAATTTCATCATGGGCTAAAAGAAGGATTGAAAGAAGGCCCTTAAGTCTTTCTAGGATTTGAGTGTCAGAAGAGAGTTTAGGATCAGAGCCCATTAAGCCGATTTTGTGACATCTGAAAGATGGTGAGGGAAATGGGCTGTGGTCCGCGAGCCCATTAGTGGGAGTTGGAGTTCAAGTAAAGATGGAGCCAGACTTGGAGGAGGATCATAATTAGTTTTGGGACAAGCAACCAATGTTTTTAGTACACGGTGAATTCCCGGAGAAATTAGAGTTCTAGAAAAACCTTGGAACCCAGAGTTCGAGTTTTGAGGGAGTTAGAGCACCAACTACACTAACTGCATGAGAGTACGCGGAAGTGGATTGGAACCACGCCACTCCAGAGCCGAGGGGCCTAGTGGAGTCATACCTGTAATTGGTCTTATCCCCGTGGGATCTAGTGCCAAGGTGAGGAAGTTATCAATCTCTGCTGATCTCGATATCAATTTAATTTGGTTAGTTTAGGATTAAACCTTATTATGATGTCAAGTTATAAGTCTGGCATCTAAAACTATGTAATATGTATTGCTAAGATATAATATCTCTATACCTAAGTGCGATTGCTTGTTCGGTTGTTAAGTCGAGCCTAGGTTAGAATCTGAATTATGAGCAGTAGGTTGCTTAATGAAATTACTAGGTTAAATCAGCATTGTTTGAGAATTACGCAAGTGTATCATAGAAGTAGATTAATACAATGATATGATTTTGTGGTTGGTTGGTCACACATCCAGTTTACGGGTGTAATGCACCCCGAGCTAGGGCTCGGGATCCTGGCGAGGATGAGCGCTCGTGTCTCTGTAAGGGGAGCGGGTGCAATAGGCCCTGTGGTGTTTTAGTGCTTCATCCAAGTGTTAGGACTTGGTGCAACATTACTAGAAATGGAGGGATCCTTAGAATTGGGGGACATGCGATGATCGAGCAGATCTGTGAGACTGATCTAAGATGAAAAGAAATGTCCACTGGGTGGTGCGACGAGCACTATGGGGCTGGCCTATGTGACCGCACCAGAAAGGATTTTGCATGATGTGTGATCGTGCATGATCATGGAGTAGGGCATGGCCAAAAGTGTCGATTTGTGTGTAGACCGCAATATTGGAGCCGGAGAAAGACCGGACATATGGAAAAATGTTTTAAAAAGGGTTTTGCAAAATTGGAGTCTTAGTAAGATAAGATTGGTTTCACATATTTTCAGCATGGTAGTTTGATTGACCGACACGATAGGTGATTTGTTTGGGAGTTTCAGTTTAGGTCTTGATTTTTGGGGTTGAGCGGGTTTTGAGTGAGGCGGAGTCAATTCGTCCTCACTGGGTCACTTGTTTGAAAAGTCACTCATCCCTCTATTTTTCATATTTTCCTATCTTTGTTTTGAGCAGGTCTAGCGGGCTAGAAGCGATAGTTAACGACAAGTTAGTGAATTGCGAAAAAATTTGGCTGTATCAGTTGTTCAACCCCGGCTCCCTCGGATACGGGATGTTACAAAATTTTTTATGCCATTCGATACACAGTGTTTATATCTTGAATATAATGTTTTTTTCCTAAACTGAAAGTGCTCAAACATATAACTATTGCAAATTGTAGCGGAGGGACTTTTAGTTACGTCAATGCGAAAGAAGAAATTCTTCAACGGGTTTTGGAAGCATACCTTAATAACACATTTTTTAAAAATACTCTTTTTGAGATTTACTCACAGACTATCATGGTGTCAAACACTATTAACGTTGGAGATTCTCGAGCGTTATTTGCAAAGCCGGTGTTGTTAAGGAACTTGAAGTTGTTCACCAACTGAATATGAAAAATGATAAATTAGAGAATAATTTAATCCCTTAGGAGCTCGAGAATTTAGTACATAACTGTGGATACTAAAATCCAAACCTTAATTTATAGATGATTTTTATGGGGAAGAAGATACGTGGGCGAATCTCGTAAGAGTTATAGATGGATTAGTTAGACAATATTGCAATCATGTTGGTATAATGATACAAACGACTCAAATAATAGAATGAGTTGAACAAAAGAATGATTATTTAGATTAAAAAAGAAGAAGATAAAGTAATGGTGTTCTAGGTCTAAGTAAATGGCTTGAGAGAGAGACGAGCCAGATAAGTTACAAACTCCTTTTCCTTATATAGTCTGGAGCCTTTCCTCCACTTGACGCCACCGAGATCTCCTCCACAAATCTCGACACCTTTAACTGCTCAATCTTTGATTAACCCGATGAGGCACCTGGGCCTGTCAGGGTCTGAAAGGCCAGTTTTCTGGAATTTGGTATTTGTTACTGGGCCTTCTTGAAGACGTTGAATGTGCCATATTAAGGTATATTTGTATATTCATGGTACGTGATGGATCTCAAATTCAACTCAAAAAGTGAAGTAAGGGTTTTGCTAGATTGTAAGGCATGAAAGGTTCCAAAGGACTATTTTGTATTACTTTTTTCAAAGAATATTCAAGGATTATAAAGCAATATTTAAAGTTACTAATATAAGAGAATAGGGGTGTCAACAGGACATTGACCCGCGGGTTTTGTCCGTATAAAGCCGCCATGGGACGGGTTTGGACCCTCACTTTAGAAGGCCTATAATTTGCGGGCGTTGCGGGCTAGACCGTCGATGTTCATGAACTTTGCGGGTGCGGTAAGTGGGCATGCGGGTTACGTCCACAGACAATGAAACCTTCCTTTTGATATGGAGTTTTTGAGTTAGATTAAACAAAACTTCCACTTTCTCTTTTACGGCAAAATAGAAATGTAGAGGTTTTATTGAAAATTTTGAAACGTCATTGACAAAGAGTCTTTTACTGCATAATCAATTTCAAGGAGACTACAGTCAAATTTCTTTTGTCGTGTTTATCATGGAAGAAAACGACATGGTAAGCTTCTTAGTCCAAGTGTTTTGTAATCATCACGATTCACGATGAATCATGTCATTGTGTAGGAAGCAAGTCATATGGCTATTCATTGTGAATCACGTTGTTATTTTGCTTTTATAATTATGCATGATTCGATCTCGTCATTGATTTGTCTTTTTGTATGGTGAGCAATTTTGGTGATCTGTGATGTTCACGTTGTTCAAAGACTAAGTCACGTTGAATCAAGTCTTATGATTACTTGTTATTGAAAAATTTTCAACGTAGCATTAATAAATCATGTCATATATTTTTTTCAGGGCTCCCGTGATTTTAGTTATGTGAGATCTTTAGATTTCGAATCCTAGAGAATTGTCAATGAAGCTGATGCCGAACATGAAAGGCGTACGTTTGATCAACCACAGTCATCAAAAACGACAAAGGCAGACATTAAAGTTGTTGATCTTAACAACGATGATGTGCCTCCAATGCCAACAAAACGAACTCATGAGGTAGATGATGATGGAGATAAAGGAAACGAACCAGAACCTAAGAAAAAACGGCAAAGTTCAGATGTCTGGAATGATTTTATAGTGATTCAGAAGCGTGATAGATCGGGTAAAGTTGAAGAGAAAGCAGTGTGTAATCACTGCAACACTGAATATGCTCATAATTCACACAAGAATGGTACAACGCAGTTAAGACGCCATCGAGACAAATGCAAGCTTAAGGTTAGAAGTGATGATGTTGGCAAGATGATGATTAATTCAGAAGAGAAGCTACAAGCACGGAAAAATGACCATATGGTTTTTCGTGAATTGGTTGCTAAAACTATTATCCAACATGATCTCACGTATGCTTATGTTGAGTATGAGAGAGTTAGAGAAGTGTGGAAGTACTTGAATGCAGATGTCAAGTTCATAAGTCGGAATACAGCGGTGTCTGATGTTTACAAGTTTTATGAAAAAGAAACTGAGAAGTTAAAGAGAGAGTTAGCTCATCTTCCTGGAAGAATATGTTTCACTTCTGATTTATGGTCAGCTATAACTCATGAGGGCTACATGTGCTTGACAACGCATTACGTAGACGTAAAGTGGCAGTTGCAGAATAAGATTCTTACTTTTTGTGCTTTTCTACCTCCACATTCATGTATGCATTTAGCTATGAAGCTTCTTGAGATATTGAACGAATGGGGAGTAGAAAAGAAAGTGTTCTCTATAACATTAGATAACGCTACTAACAATGATAATATGCAAGAGATTCTGAAATAACAACTTCTTCTGCGAAATGATCTGCTTTGTGGAGGAGAGTTTTTCATATCAGATGCTCGACACATATTCTTAATCTAATCGTTCAAGATGGGCTGAAAGTGATTGGTAATTCATTGACTAAGATTAGAAAGAGCATCAAGTACGTTCAAGCTTCATTGTCTCGTGAAATATTGTTTGACAAATTTGTTGAAAGTGTTGGAATAGAATTCAAAGCTGGTTTAATGTTGGATGTGCAAACTTGGTGGAATTCAACCTACCATATGCTTCATAGGGCGATCCAATACAAAGCGGCTTTTGTTAACTTAAAAGCCATCGATGGGAAAAACTACAATTTTCTACCGACTAAAAATGAGTGGACCGTTGGAAAGATAATTTGCGAGTTTCTAGAGCCTTTTGATGAAATCACGCGCCTAATATCAGGTTCTACTTATCCAACTTCAAATTTGTATTTTATGCAAGTATGGAAGGTTCAAAATTGGTTGAAAGAACATGAGGACCACAAGAATGAGGTTATTAGAGAAATGGTTGTAGTGATGCAAGAGAAATTTGACAAGTACTGGGAAGAGTACAGTGACATTCTTGCAATAGCTACTGTCTTCGACCTGAGGTTTAAGTTGACACTTGCAGAATATTGCTTTGAAAAGCTGGATAAGAGAACTTATAAAGAAAAAATTACACATTTACGTGATAAGTTGACAACTCTTTTCTCATCATATGAGAATAAGTTCAAGTCAGCATCACCAACTTCAAAAACGTGTGAAGCTGTAAAGAAAAAACACGATGATGAAAACGAAGGACAAAGAGGAAGCTTTGAAAATTACAATGTAAGTAATTGACTTTTACATATTTTTTCATTTTTTTACACTTTCAGCTTACACATATTTATAATGGAACAGGATTTCCGTGCTTTTCGAAAATTCAATGCTGTTGTAAGTGGGAAGTCAACCTTGACAGTTTATCTAGAGAAACCACCACTAGACGTAAATGAATTTGAGAGTTTAGATGTCTTGAAGTATTAGAAAGATAACTCCAAACGCTTTCAAGCTTTGGCTTGCATGGCTTGTGATATTCTCAGCATTCCTGTAACAACTGTTGCTTCGGAATCGTCTTTCAGCATTGGATCTTGAGTTTTGAACAAGTACAGAAGTCGACTTCTTCCAAAAAATGTTCAAGCCTTCATATGCAGTCGCAATTGGTTAAAGAGTTTTGAATCCTATGAAAATGGTATTTAAATAATGTTGTTGGGGTCAAAAACTGTCCCGACTAAATCGATGCCTGAAAAGAACTACGGAAGCAATGCTTTCTCTTCCAGACACAGGGATCGTAAGGATATCTGAAAGCTCTGAGGTTCTCACCTTCCGAGCTGTCTCTCCCGGGACTGGTTTTAGAGCTTCGGAGATAGTCGATCATGACCAATCTCCACATAAAGTCTGTCCGTCCGAAAGAAACAAAAGCCTCCGAGTGCCAAGGCTAGCATCGATCGTCCTCGGATAATTCTCACGAGGCCACACGATACATCCTCTGAAGCGATACAAGATCACCAAAGGAATCAGAGAACCAAATGTCTAAAACGCCGATTGACGACAGACCTACGAACGAGTCTTGAAACCGATTGACGACCGAACTAGAGGCCGATCTAGACATCGATTGAACCAAGACCGGAGGTCTGTCTTAGCGCCAACTCGCGCCAAGACCAGGGCATGATCTTGGCGCCAGTTGGCGCCAAGACAGACACTCTG